>JACEGR010003950.1:0-95374 GCA_014170235.1 Listronotus bonariensis | reverse complement strand
ATAAACATAAAATAAAAAATGTTTATTCGAATGCACTATTTTTATTGATGGTAATAGTTTTTATACAGGGTGTCTTAAAAACATAATTTTCATTGTCAGGTAGGTTTTTTAAATGGAATACCCTGTATAATTAAACAAATTTTGTGTCTGTTTTAATTTCAAATATATATAACACACTATACGTCAGTTATTGTTGGTTTTTGAGATATCAGCAGTATGCTGATTTACTCGATACCGATTAAAAGTAAAAAGAAAGTAATATTTTGGTTCTAATTATTTTTAAATAATCCTATTATTGTCAGAATGACAAAAATATTACAATAACATGTAAATTAATTACCATTGATTGTAAAAACTACTAATAGGTATGTTAGCAATTTAGTTTATTTTAAACACATATTTACTAAATTGCACTAAAAAACAGCAATACTTCAATTATGGCTAGTTTTTAAGTTAAGGAATGAGTAAAGATGTATCTAAAATAAACTAAATAGCTGACTTACCTATTAGTAGCTCTTACAATGGAAGGTAATTTATGACATTTTATTATATTATTGGTCACTTTGGCAGTGACAAAACTATTTAAAAATAATTAAAACCAAATATCATTTTCTTTATTCACTTTTAATCATTTAGGAGTATATCAGCATACTGTTGATATCTTATAAACCAGCAATAATTAACTTATAGTGTGTTATACATTTTTAATTTAATACAGACTTAAAATTAGCTCAAATATACATGTTGTTCCATTTAAAAAAACTTGCCTGACAATAAAAAGAGTGCATTCGAATAATTTTTTTTTATTTTGGGTCTATTTTTGTATCTTGTATAGGTTCGAAGATATTTCGTATATAAAAGAGATGGGACACCCTGAGTACAGGGTGTTTACTAACTACGGTACGAAACTTAAGGGGGTAATTTCTTATGTCTTTTTATGAAAAAAGTTCCTTTGAACATATGTCCGGACTTGCTTCATTTCTGAGATCCGAGGCGTTAAAGAGTTTTAAAAAGTCACTATTCTTTAAAGATCTTAAAAACGCTTTAACCGATTTGGATGAAATTTGGCACATTTATTTAATGTAATAAGGCGCTTGTGAAGCTCAACGTAGATTTAAATTATTGGGTTCAGCGGAGTCTCAATTGGCACCACAGCCAATAATTTTTAAAAAAGTACGCCACTGACTTTTTATAAGGTTTTTATATCTTTTTTCGATTAGTTTTGGCGTTAGAAATAAAACGAGGAAATATCTACTATTTTTAGGATTTGGATGGCTATATTTTTAAAACTATAAAACATAGACACATTAAATGTGGTAATTTGTTAAAGCTCCTTAAAATACCTTTTTAATGATAATACCATATACAGGGTGTTTTATAAAAAAAAACAGTTTACTAATAAAATCCTGAGGATGGCCATATTTCCGAAACTATGAAAAATTGGATATATCACAAGTAGACTTTTTTAAAGAGTTTTGAAAGATTTTTCTTATGGTGATAAAATACACAGGGTGTTTCATTAAAAAAAAAGGTTTTTGCTGTATAACTCAAAAACCCGATTGTCAACTGATTTTTCTTATCTATAGTTCTAAAGCGTGTGAAAAATGCTACTAGTTTGCCAATTTAAACTATGTCGTATTTTAAGTAATAACGAAGTTACCAATGACGGACAGTTAATTTGGATGTCCCTGTATATTATTAGTTAAAATTAAAAACTTACTTACTTGGTCATAAATTAAACCAAATTGTTATGAATATTGAAGATTTTTTAAAAGATATAACGTTGCCGATCTTTTTGAACTACTTGTAACAAATAATTTAGTTGCTCTCCATCTTTAGTAAGGAAATTGTTATATTCTTTAATTAAAGCAATTTTTCTTTCAGCTATGTCATTCGTTACTTTTAACGTTTTAAAAAATCAGCAGACCAAGATGAAATGTCTTTGTCTAAAATATCGTTAGGTAAATTAAATTTTTAAACAATTCCAATGATTTTTTTGGTACGAACTTACTCAAAACTTTTTGTAAGAATATTTCAATAAAACTCAATGCTGAGAAATAGAAACATCAATTTTTACAAATTTCAACAAATTTCTTTATCTATCACTTATAGTAGAAAAATAGCAATATTACCGACAAAATTTCTTTTCGAACTGATCGATTTTTTTCAGATGACTGCAAAATGCAATTATGTAACAAAAATAATAATAACTTATTGGCATCTAGTGATACAATATAACGTCCTTAAATTTAAAAACTATATGATTGCACTGAAGAAAATAAATTGCTGGGTAGTAATTTCGTTGTCACCCGGAATATACCGCTTGTTGAATATTTCAAATTCCCCAGGGTGCCAGAGTGGCATCAATCGGATTCTTAAATAAGACCCCTATATAACCTAAAACTGCAAAAAACCCTAAAAGCATACGCTAATAACATCTAAATGTAAAAATTACTTTTTACACCTCAAGAGGCGTGTATTTTCTTAAATTTAACCCCTATGTAAATTTTGACTTTAGAATTGTATTTAGCAACCTCGAAAACCTATAAAAGCATGTCTAACAGAGCCGTGTTGCTTAAAATTTAAGAAAAACCTTACCCCGGACGACATCTTGAATATTTCAAATTGCCCAAGGGAGCCAGGGTGGCGACAATCGGATTCTTGAATTATAGACACCCTATATAACCAAAACTGCAAAAAAAACCTTCCCTATACCCGAATTCCAGGTTAAGGCCGATTTTGCCATTTGACCACCAGACTAAAAGAATTTAGAGAAATTTAGCATCTATGCCCCCTCCCCTAAACTATGGCCCATCACAATTTTCTTTATTAAAATTAATGTTTTTTTTTTTTAACTTTAAATCTTCCTAAAAGCATCCTCTATTCCTCCAAGAACGTCCACCCGATTTTTTGTCGAACGCCACTGTTTATTTTGCCCTTTAATAATTTACTATTATAAAATTATGTCTAACATTGGGAAAATCAAGGATCACGAAATGTTTGAGATACCCTTTTTTGTTATTTTTTTCTCTTCCAAAAACCCTATTTTCAAAAATTACTGTAGACTGTACCTGTAAGTGAACAACATCCTGTATATGGTATGTGATAAAGTAATGTGTGTGGAGAATAATTTGGGAAAAAATAAGGTAGGTAGCTATTATACACTTTTTGATTAAATTTTTAATGTTTTTAATTAGGTAGTCTCAAAAATATGTTTTTCTGATTTTTTTTTCTATTTTTCAAAGTTATATTTACGCGATTTTGAACCATCCTGTATATCCTAGGGCAAATTTCATTATAGTTTTTAGCATTTCAGACAAAGCAAAATTTTTAATGAGGAATAACTCTTTTTTCGAAATATTAAAAATATTTTTTTACAGGTATAGTTAAGTCCATCCGTGGACACAGTGTATGTTTTTTAATAAAGCAATTATGTTGCGATTTTAATAAATATTTTTCAGTATATAGAAGAATATTATAATGTATAAAAAAACGTTTTTATTGAAATCCCATATCAATTACCGACCAGGGCCCCGATTTTCGACCTTTCGACGGGAGTGGAAATTTCTGATGGAAAAGGTGTTTTGTTTGCCTCTGTCTATTACAATCAAAAATAGGTAATTTGAAAAGAGAGGGAAGAAACCTCCTCCATCAGAAATTTAAGACAGAAAAAAGGAAATAAATATTTTTTAACAAATTTTCAGACACCCAGTATACATAATTTTTATACAATTTATAATTATGTCTCTTAGGCGTTTCATTGGAAATGAAGTCGATTTGACTTTTCTGGCCCTAGATGTACATGTATGCAAAATTTAATCAAAATTTCCGCCGATTTACGGGTTACTTTTTTTCGGACAATCCCGAAAAATGCTTAAGTATTATACTTGTATTTAGATAGTTGCTAAATTTTGTTTGTTACAGTTCGGCATTTGGTCAATGACATTATCAGCTATAAAACAAAAATATTTATTAAACTGCTCAGCAGCTAAAGTATCAGAACAGTTGCGCACAGAAGCATGATTCAATCTGCCACATTAAAGCCTGTTCGCTGTATTTATGAGCTGATTTTTTTGAATTTTGGAGATATAGATATTAAAGTTTTTTTTTTAAAGTTTATTTGTTTTCTGGGAGATTACGTTTAAACAAAATAATATTTGACTTTTCTCCAGAATAAAAAAGGTCTAACCAGAACTAACCAGAACATTTTAAGAAAATTAAAACTTTTTATATACTATGAAGAACCATTCTGTCCTTGCATAATATAATAAAAGTTAAGATTACTTTAAAAGAAATAAATTCATAAAAAAAAATTATATAAAACTACTTACATAACAAGGAAGGTTCCAAAAATGTTTTTAGGCAATCTTAACTTTTATTATATTATGCAAGGACAGAATAGTTCTTCATAGTATATAAAAAGTTTTAATTTTCTTAAAATGTTTAATAAACTTTTTTATTCTGTAGAAAAGCCAAATATTATTTTGTTTAAACGTAATCTCACAGAAAACAAATAAACTTTAAAATACTTTATTATATGGCTAAACATTTTTTACTATTTTTCTTTTTCTGGTTATGATACCTAATAGGTGTGTCTTTTACCACTTAATTTTTTTTGTAAGTATTGTCAAACTCTAAACTGTCAATCAGTCGTTGTATTTAAAAAAAAAAGTTTTTTCACATTTTTAGTCAGTTTAACAGCAAGATTTTTAGTAAACTGTTTACCACATTTTTGGTAAACCACATTTTTGAGACGCAACCATTAGCCCAGTTTACGTTCTGGCGTCTTGTTAAGATTTTATTTTATTAGAATAAACTAATTTTAACCGAGGGCTAATGAACCTGTGTTTGGGGTTTGAAACTTTCTTGTTATTAAGTAGTTTTATAATATTTTTTTATTAATTTATTTCTTTTAAAGTAATTCTAACTTTTATTATATTATGCAAGGACAGAAATAGTTCTTCATAGTATATAAAAAGTTTTAATTTTCTTAAAATTTTGTGTATTTCAAATTATTGATATTTTTTTACTTACTCTTTAGTTTATGTCCTATTATAATATAGTGGTCCCCAACTTTTTGAGATTGAATTAAATATGAATTTAATATAATAATAATTATATAAAAATTTAATGAGGTAATGATGATAAGGGAATGACGAAATGAAACAAAATCGGCAAAAGCTTATAAAAACAAAACCTTACTTTCTTACAAACTGTAAATAGTACTTAAATACTATGGAAAACATATAAAAATATGCTATTATTATTAAATAAAAAGTGCTTTTCTTATGACAGCATTACATGAGGGAATACTTTAAAAAATGTAATATTTAAAAACTTGTCAAATTTAATTTAACAAAACATCTTTTCTTCAACCGTCCGCTATAGTGAATGTTGTCGAAGCAAATTGTTGCCAACTCAACAAAAATTGCAGTGTCTTTAAATTTTGCGCCAATCACACTGTTTCAAAACGGTGAGGGAATGATCGATTTTTCGCGGACAAATTTTGAGATAACAAACAATAAGTTAGGAATTTTATGATTTAAGTTAATGATTCTTTCCGAATTTAGCAGTTGGGACATAGTAAGGGAATGATTTCAGGGTACTTTCCTGGGTATATCTTTTTGTTTATCATATTAGTTCTAGTGCACTAGATTTTGTTCTTGCTTATTTCTCCGGTTCTGGGGTAGAATAAGTCGTTCGCTGCTGTATTCTTTGAATTCTTTGCACATATACTGGGCACGAGGGATCTCGGGCTAGATGATATCCTTTAGGTAATTGAGTAGCGTTATGGGTACTTCCACATTTATGACAACATCATCATCTGTTACGTAGTGTTTGGCCACATTACCAAATTAACAACATTTAAAACATAGTGCCACATTGGTGTATTAAAGTGTATTCTATTACATATGCTGAACAAAGGTCATACACTAATTTATTATTTCTTAGAAGTCACTTAAATATGGCCGGAGATGTCTGGAATATCCAGTTTTTCTTTGAAATATTTTTACACCCTCTTCTTGTGACATCTTTAAATTGTTTATTAACGTCTTGACCAAAAGTATTAATTATATCGGGATTATCAGTAATACATTTTTTTTAAATATTTTGGGGGTGTAACCTTTGAGAATCCCAGTAATCATTACCATTGGATCTAGATTGGAAGTATTTTTGATTTCAAGATTTGTTTTGTTGTTGCAAGAGTTTTTTTTGGCCCTTAATTTTTATCAATGTTTCGTGCTTTCTGGCTGGTGAGGGAGAAGTTTTCCATTCTGTGGTAGTTGAGCTTGACTTTATTGTTGCTGGCTGGTACCCGTCTTATTACTTTACTGAATAAAGTCCTTCCTTTTCTTTGGTGCTGGGGCGTGTTCCTCTCACTTGGTGCAGTTTTTATATCTAATGCTACATTTTTTATTTTATTATTAGGTTCTAAAGTGTATTTTTCAACTTGGCCTATCCTAAACGCTAGGGTTGTTTACATGTTTATGCACCGTAAATAGATCACAAGTACTTTTCTAGCTTCATCTAGCGGCATTAAATCAATATTTTTCTGTAATCGTTCGAGAGAATCTAGAATTTCATTTAAAATATCTTCTGGAGAGTTAATAGTAATACAGCAAGATTTCTTTTAAGCACTACCATCTTCCATACAAGACTCTGTATTCGGTTTTTTAATTTTGTTTCTTTCTAAAAATTGTTGGGCTTGAGTTGGATCTGGATCGTTTTTGAGAGTTCATGTTGAGGAAATAAGCCGATTCTTCATAAAATACCTCATCATCCACTTTATCTATAATGTTATTACTCTTTTCCATATTGTCTAGTATTCTGAGGAGGGGTACGAGCGACGGAATTTCTCGGTTTGAAATGAATATCTCCCGTTAAATTATCGTCATTTATGCTTAGAATTCTCTAATATATTAGTATTCTAATCATCATTTCATCTTAAATTTTTAAATCTTTTTGCACAGGTTTATCAAGATACGTTTTTGTCTGCCTGGGATTTAAATTCGTACCAATAATTTCGTGTATTATATGTGTAGAAATATTTGTTACATATCGCTGCTTGAGTATTACAAGGGTGTATGTAACAAAATTCTAAAATCTGCAATTTTCATAGCACAAGGTCCTATGTATAGTAAGCTACACATAGAACCTTTTAGATCTTAAATATATGCACACAATCCTTAAAAATTAATAGAAAAACAATGGTGTATGTTTTGAAAATACGAAAAAGGAGTAACACAGTTCTATGTTGAACATAAGACTTTGTTTCTCTTAAAATCTTACTAAAATTTTCTATGTTCAAAATAACACGGTTCTATGAAGTACATAGAACCATGGAACTTCTCAGAAATTTACTGCTTTAATATTGCATAGGCTTATGTTGTTACATACACCATTGTAACAGTGATTTATGACACCATTTATAGGTTATGTTATAAACAAACAACGTGCATATTGCTTTTATTGTTCTGCTAATTTATTTAATAAATGAGTTATAATGGCCGAAAATAGTGACAATAGTGATTTTGGGATGGTGATGATCCTGATATAGATGTGGATTATGTTCCCGAAGAGAAAACGTCTACAAATATAACAAGGTATATTTATAATTCTAATTAAATTTTGTCATAGCAGATATTTTTAAATGTATGGGAAACTTTAAATTTTGACCTTTGCAACTTTTAATTCCACATATTTAAAAGAATTGTGTCAAACATTAAAAAAAAAAACAAAAAATTAAGAAAATTTAACCACATAAGACAATAAGTTTTTTATTAAAATAATCAACTGTGTAGGCAAAAAGAGTAAAAGGGTTAGTAGTTAGTAGTATTTATGTTGTTTGGTGCGATTTCTTTCTGATAGTTTGTGTTTAATAAGAGATCTTTCTTTTCAGAATAAAAATTCGGGGAAGGTTTATAGATATTCCTTTATTGTGTGACCAAAATGAGACGGACGAATGTTTAGGAACAGTAAGAGTTGCTCAAAACAATGAAACTACTTCATCTAGCTGTATTAGCAGTACCAATTCTACTGCTACAAGGTAATTTTACATTTAGCAACTATGACCGTTTTGTAACGTTATATTGTGTTTTATAATATACCTACTTACGGGCTTAAAACTGATCGCAGGTATTTTGTAATCTTCTGAATTTTATTTGTTATAATCAAAAACTATTGTTTTTTTTTTTTGCAGTGTCGCTGCCCTAGAGAAAAATAAAAAGCCTGTGTCTATGCTAAGAAAAGGCAACACCACAGACGTGATAAATAATGACACTATAACCAGTACAAAACAAACTACACTAAAAGAAATCACGTCAAATCAAAATGAAAATTTATTAAAGCAATGTGATCGAAATTCTGAGACACGACTTCAGCAAAATAGTAACAGTGGACAAGAGATAGAAAAAAACTTACAAGAAAGAGGATTAGAAATCCAGAGGGATGGGCCTGTAACATTCGAAAGGAAAAATTTGACAGAGGGTTAGAATATATTTCATCACGAAAGAAGTTAAGACCAGCTAAAAAAGATAAACACAAAAAAGATTGCTTCGAGAAATGCATTTATAAATGTGCTAAAAATATAAGTGAAGAAGATAGAAGACAAATATTTGCTGATTATTATAAACTTGATAGCCGTGAAAAAGAATGTTTATTTTAAGTACAACAGAGATGAGTATTCCACAGCGAAGAAGAAAGGGAAAGAATGCCGAAAACTCTAAAAAAGCTAAAACATTTAAATTCTTCTTTATTTTAAGTAATAAGAAAATACAGGTTTGCAAACCATTTTACTGTGGAACACTAGGCATAAGTCAGAAACCCATATACACTGTTTACAAACATTCAACAGAAACAAACACACTTCGCCAAAAGTATTCAGGGAAAGCACAAATAAAAAGTTACTTCAGATGAAGCAGCAAATCTTGTCAGAGAACACATTAAGCTATTTCCCGTGATAGAAAGCCATTATTGCCGGGCTGATATCAAAAGAAAGTACATAGAGGGCGACCTATCAATTCAAAAATGTACAATATTTATGAGGATTTCATAAAAGAGAAAGGCTTGACGCCAGTTAAAATTAATGTTTATCGCAAAATATTCTGCACTGAATTTAATTATTCATTCAATAAGCCTTCAAAAGATTTGTGCGACCTCTGTGCAGAAATAGATTGCCTGAAAAAAAAGAAACTACCCTTAATGAAGAAAAGAAAAATGAATATGAAAAACACTTGCAGGAGAAGATTTCTATGAGAACAGAGAAAAAAAAGGATGTGGAAAGTGGTAAAGCAGTACTTTGTTTTGACTTAGAAAACGTATTGACCTGTCCAAAAGGAGACGTTAAAAATTTCTTTTATAAAAGCAAGCTAAATGTGTATAATATGAATGCTCACCTTTCCATAAACCGTACCGTTTATTGTGCAATATGGTCAGAGGCAATGCATGGCCGGGCTGGAAATGATATTGCTAGTGCTGTATACAGAATCCTAAAAAGGGTTGTGGAGGACTATCCATTATTAAGAGAAACTTATTTTGTGGAGTGATAGTTGCGTTCCGCAAAATCACGCAATAGCCTTATGAGTTTTGCTATTGCGCATATTTTAAAAACTAATCCACACTTAAAAACAATTCAAATGAAATTTTCTGTACCTGGGCACTCCTGCATACAAGAGGTCGATTCAGTTCATAGTGCCATTGAACGCAGTTTGAGAAAATCGGAATATTTTTCTCCACTTTCACTATTAAGAGTTCTTTTGAAAGTAAATACACGAAAGCCTTACACCATACTTCAGATGAAAAAGCAAGATTTTCTAGATTTTCATGGTATTCATCAAAACTGAATTATAGTGCAGTTCCGTTTTCAAGGGTGGTTTCTTTACAATTTACTAATAACGCATTTTACGAGGTCGGTTTCCGAACCTCTTTCAACCAACATGAGTATAAAATTATCAATTTAAGACAACGAACTATAAGGAGACTGGTTACTGCCGAGACTGAAGAAATACCGATATCAATAAAGAAAAATGATTTTAAAATCAACCTGCCTCAAAATAAGGTAGAAGCTCTCAAATCTATGTACAAGTGGATGCCTGAGGTTGACAGAACCTTCTATGTTCATATTTTTTCCAAAATGTCCAAGGAAAAAGAGTAACAATAAGACATTAATAATAAAAAGATAGTGTTACTAGGGTTTATGTTTCATATTTTTGTATGTTTCGTTTTTTGTAAGAGCAACAAAGTTCTATGTTATTTTATTTTTTCAATAAAAATATCCTAAAATAATAAATATTTTGTCTTTTTTTTTCTTTAATTCTTCTTGTCTGGTGGTTTTATATTAATTTAAACTGAAACAGAAACAAGCCTATATTATTACATACCTAATTTACTTATATAAATTTTAAAAGTTGTTTTTCTCCTTTTCGTGATTTTGTATCATACAACCTTGTAATACTAAGGCAGCGATATGTTCACCGACGACAGTCTTTTTTTACCTGACGTAGATTGTTTTGCTGCTTTTTTATTGTCACTTTTAACGTTACCATCACTATTTAAATACATGATAAAAATACAGTCGATAATAATCTTGTACCAACACCAGAAAAAACAAAATTCAACGGAGCGAAATAAGTACGTCTTTATTTTTTAATACAACCACAAAAATGTAGTAATACGTAATAAGTAAATAAGAACATTTTTCAAATAAAATTATGTTCGAAAATGCTTTGTTTTCGAAATACAGGGTAAATGGTAAATTATTTTTTTTAAACTTTATAGCACAAAATGGAATAAAATGGTTCAAAGTGTACCAAATTTTGTGCACATATCTGAAGTGGTAGGAAAGTTATGATAAAAAGGTTTTTTCTTAAAACTTTAACACACTGTATTTCGGAAACAAAGCATTTTCAAACATAATTTTATTTAAAAAATGTTTTTATTTTATTGCATTCTATGTTGTGTTTAAGGGAATATATTAAATTAAAAATAACCCTGTATAGTTTTTACACCTATATACTCAGTGTTAGTATATCTGATTTGGTTTTCATAAACAGCGGTGCCGCGGTCCAGGTTCTCGTGCCTACGATACTGATATCAAATTCTGGCCCGGCAAAAAAACTAATTAATAAGTTTGGTCAGCCATTTAGTGATTAGTCTTACAAAAGACGGACAGAGTGTAAAATATATCGACGCTAAAGGCCACAAGGACCAAGGCGCCGGAATACACTTTACCCTGTCCCACGCAACCGTAAATATGCGGACCCTAGCCAATTGGTGGGGTTGAATATTACCGTACGTGGGGACGAAAGGTTACGTCTGGCCGACATTACCCAGACGTAAAAGCAGGAAGCCGTGCGGTTTCCATGCGTCGGTTATCCCGGCCCTTCTAATCTAAGGTCTAAATTTTCTTTAAATACATACTTATTGCTGGCGCTATGCCTCCTACTGAATGAGGACCTGGAATATGCCCTGCAACGGCCGCTGCTTGTGCAGCTGCAGCTGCCTGAGCAGTCTGAGCTTGTGTAGTCATTTGGTGATGGCACTGCCTTAAATCAAAAACCTGTACAAAAAAGGTTAAATCAGTAAAAACATATTTAAAAAATATATATAATATTTAGTAATTAATAAATAATTTTCTTGGCAATAATAAATAGAACTTGGATCTACCTTTATATAAGCAGCTGGGTAAATTTTGTGAACTGCATCTCCTGGTTGTCGTCCTGCCTCCCTATCCAGATAATAGCTTTGAACAAATACCGAATGATCACTAAGGCAACGTAACCAGACGTCCCCTTCACCCCTTAGATCCAACTGAACACCTTTGCCAATGTGTAACCTTGAAGAAAAATAGTTTTAATAATGTACCAAACAGCACTGTCATCTAAAATATATAAGCGGACTTTTCTCAAGATAATAAATCATAGTTAATGTATCAACTTTGATTGATCTAACCTTGCTCTTTCACTTTGGTCTGTCCGATGAACGTTGCTAAGAGCTCCTAAACAAAATCGATTTCCACCTGAAGGATCTACATAGCCGTCTATAGTAACATTTGGACAATTTGAAGGGACTTTGAAAGTCTCACCAACTTGAGTGTCCAGCTCAAAATAGGCAACAGAACACCAATACTCTGGTGCAGGCTGAGTAGATAACAATCCTCCTATGTTAACATCAGAACCAATTTGGTTCGATGAGTTATGATTCCCTGAAAAAATCAGTGGGTGAAAAAAAAGAAAAATATAAAACCCTAATACCTTACAGTAAGCATTATGATGATTTCTGTTATCAGGTGGCTGCATACTTTGAGTGTAAGTAAGTGTGTTAGAACCAGTCCAAGTTCCTCCAGCTCCAGTATATGCTTGTCCCAAAGTTGTAGCTGGTTGGGTACCAGCTGGTACATTACTAACAGCCGGCACTCCGGTGTTGGTGCCGTTAAAACCATTTTGTTGCAGATGTGGGGAAACGGGCGAGTTACTTGCTAAAAGATATGCATCAGTAATACATCTGACATGGGTATTAAAGATCTATATTTTTAATACCTATATTTTGTGTAATTGTATCCTGGGGCCTGTCAGTATTTCCTGGAGTAGAAGAATTACTGTAAAATTGGCTTTGGTTATTGTGAACTGTAGCATTATGCATAACTGGTGTGGAATTTCCTGGCTGCTGGTTATTTATTACTGTTCCAGAAACTTGATTTTGATTTGGATGACCTAAAATTTAAACATTTTTAATTAACTAATATTTTCTTATACCTTCTATTGACTGACACAAAAAAAAACAAACTAAATAAAAGTTCTTACGATGCATATGCATGTGTGGCAACCAATTTGACCGAGTTGCGTCAGGTCCCCCTTCAATTTTTGGCACTGTGGGACCCAATACGCCCCTATTTGACGAACTATACATTCCTGGATCACCTACCACAATAACGAAAAGAAAAAATCATGCATAACTAAAAACTGTAACATATAAACAAAATATTTAAATACTAAATATGTGAAAAACAACATAAGCTAATATTTTCTAGGTATATGATCCCAAAATTTGATATCACTGGTTGATAATATTTTACAAAACTTTTAATATTAATGTTTACAAACTTTTTAAAGATTTTTTTAACCATTTTGAGTAATAAATGTCATTTACATATTAGTTTTTTTGTGGTTCTTATAATAAATTAATAAGGGTAGTTTGATTTTTAACTCTGATGATGGCCATCTAGAGAACGAAAAAATCTTTTAGATTCGTGGTCAGCGCCCCAAAAAAAAGCCGTATACCAAATTTTGTTAAAATCGGAGTTGCTCTACTACCGTTATTTTTTATTTTGAGTTGTTATATACCCATATTAATGTTGCCTTATAAGTTTTTCTTTATCAATAAATAGAGAATTATTGCAGAGTGAAATAAGGCCAGACACTAATAATCACCGGTCCTATTTTGAATCTGAGCTTGCGCAGATGCATGGTAGGATAAGGACTCCCTTAATAAGTATAGTGTCTGGCTTTATTTATGTCGGTTTTAGGTCGTGTCTTATTTTGGTCTTATTTTTAACTCTCGGAACTGTTCGTCTAACCGAACGGCTGCCGACCACAAAATCGAAAAGTTTTTAGAAGTAAAAAGAGTTAAAACCTTGCTTTTTCAAATATATTTCTGTAATTGTGTTAAAGAAAACCCTACAACACAAAACAATAAAGAAAATCTACTAAAATTTTTCCTTTTTTGGGTTAATGGTAACTGTCAACATGATTTGCAATAACTCTAAATTATAGGTATTTCAAGCACATTTTAAATAAGGCCGGTATTAATAATTCCTGAGCTTAATAAGACAACTT
Source organism: Listronotus bonariensis (assembly GCA_014170235.1). Taxonomy (NCBI): domain Eukaryota; kingdom Metazoa; phylum Arthropoda; class Insecta; order Coleoptera; family Curculionidae; genus Listronotus; species Listronotus bonariensis. The sequence continues at coordinate 81,542 of JACEGR010003950.1, read as the reverse complement.
GCAATAATTCTCTCTAATAACATGTTTTCATTCTTTGTCTTTGTCTTTGTCTAATAAATGTTCACATTCATTAATACCAAGTTTTTATTATTATTAACATAATGTATTCTCCTTGGAAAATAAAAATTATAAAAATATCTGATATACCTATATCCAGTGGCGGATTAGGGCATGGTGCCGCCCTGAGGCCGATTTAATTTGCCGCCCTTTTCAAAGAAATTAGTTTTTATTAGTTTTTGTCCGGTAAAATTGTTTAAATATACCTTATTCTATTAAAGCAACAATTTTTAAATGAATTTTCTGACAGTACAGATAAACAAGTGACAAACTTTAGACTGATAAATAACAATTTTTTTTTTTTTAAATATTAATCAGTTTAAAAATATTTTGGTCCGCACAAAAACATTAATTATATCTTCATAATTTCTTGGAGTAGTTGAGCTTCAATTTACAGTAATGCAAGAGCATTAGGTCTATCTTGGCCTATACTTGCACCTAAGTAAGTTTTTACTCTTTTCAAAGTTAAGAATGATCTTTCTCCTGAACCATTAGTGGCTGATACACTCAAAAAATGCGCAATGTGCCCACATTTGGGTAAATATCTCGGACTTCGAGAATGCAGTACATCGCATATTTTTTGAGCAGAGCGAATATATTGTATACTTTTAGGGAATCTTTAAGTTAATAATGTAAATGAATACATTCGTTTCCCAATGTTTTTCCCAAATAGTGTTGGCACCTTTCAAATGATCTTCTGAATGATATTCGAAAAATCGAGATATTCGAAATGTTTCGAATATTTCTTCCGAATATTCTTATTTCGTCGTGAAATATTTCATGAACGATCAGTCATGAATTTATATTCGTAAACACCGAACACAAATACGAAAGATACCGAATGAATGATGAATGATATTTATATCTCAGGCGTTTAATATAAGACAACCCGTACCACATACCCCAAACCATTAGTAATCAAACGAACAAACAATATTAGCTGTAATATTTATGGTTAAATAGCGCCAAAACTCGAAAACACTCGGAATAAGACGTGAAATAATTCGTTGCCGCAAATAGCAACAATCTTTCAATCGGTATTTCGACGAGAATAAAAAGCGTATTGGCAATGAAATATAAAATGTTTCAGAAAGATCTTTGCATTGAAATATGAAATGTTTTGAAAGATGTTTCGAAAGATCTTCTCAATGAAATATAAAATGTTTCGAAGATCTTTCGAATATTAAAATCTTCCGAATACGAACATTCGAATATCGAAATCTTTGCGAATATGCACACCAGTACTCCCAAATCATCAGGATATTTACTGACTAGTTTATTTGCAAGATTTTTTAATTCGTTTTTATCTATTTTGCATAGAGCCTTTCATATGCACTTTTACGCCCGGGAAATTGCACACTAAGATTGTTTAAAATAGGGTAATTTTTATAAGAAAATTTTCTCCCTCCAGAAAAGGTGTTTTCTTATTTACCGGGATTGTTGAGCGCACAACCGACGTGAGGTGGGTTCGAATCCTGCTGGCTGGTATTATTATTTATAAGTTAGGTCAGAAATTTAGTGGTTAGCTCGACTACGGACGGACAAAGTGCAAAAGGATCGACGCTAAATGCCACCAAAGTACCAAGGCGACGGAACACGCTTTTCCGTGTCCTGCGCAACCGCGTAGACGTGCGAACAACACTCAGTTGGTAGTAGTCCCCGTGGGTGGGGACGTGATCTTAAGTTGTCGTACATAGTACCGTGGTTCGGAACCTACGTTAAGCTGTAGGTCCCGTCTGGCTGACATCACCCAGACGTAAAAAGACAGAGGGCTGCACAATAAGCGGCTTCAGTAAATGGATTATCCCACACCCTATTCTAGGGTCTACGCGGGATTCATCTGGCTGAATTTTGATGTTTTTTTTGCAAGAGTATCATATAAATTGTATTCTTAATCTCTAGATAGTGCTTTGGCTTTTTTTCTTTGTAATGTCTAGTAAGATTGATTTAAATTTTAAATAAAAATAAGTGCATTCAATTTTTATTTAATGGTAACATCAGAGATAACGTTTAATAGTAATAAATATTGAATAGAATTTTTGTTTTTTTATTTTAATAATTCAGTAAATATTTAAAAAAAAGAGCTTATTTAAAAGTTTTCTTGAGTAAATTACTTTAACATAATATAAAATAAATATTATAATATAAATATTAAAGAAGGAATTTATTTTTATTACTCGCAAGTCAACTAAGTTATTAAAAAAAATATATTCAAAAATTATTTTCTTAAATATTAAAAAAGATTTTTTTAATACTGAATTTGATTTCAAGAACTTTTAGTAAAAATTAAAACTCGGTCCTAAAATAAAAGAAGAATAATAAAGTTACCTTTTTAAATAAGTATAGAAGATAATCCTATGTAGTCACTCAGCACAAACTCCCGCGAGTTTCTAGGATTTGACCGGACCGAGGGCAAACTTGTTTAAAACTAAAAGTGTTAAATCCAAATCAAACACCAAGAGACCTACCGAATTCAAGATTTTGCTAAGAGAGCGAAATGTGACTTTAGAGTTAATGGTATTTCAATGTTAATTATTGAATGCACTTAACTAATTAAAAAGCTCTTGAGTAATCCATAATTCGGAATTTTTCGCAAAATAATTGATTTTTGACAGATTATGGCCAAATTTTAACACCCGAATCCAATACCAATTAATCATAAGTAATTGCCAAAATCACTTAGTTGGTTAATAGAAGAATGGAAGGTCTATTTCGTCGGCTGAATGCAGAACTATCCTATCTAACATATTTTGCATTTTCGTTTTTCTTGCAGATAGGATAGTTTGAAATACGGGGAATTTTTGCGGCAGTAGGCACCTACCCACTGTTATTAGATATCCTAAGAGACGCCGGTAAAAAATAATCCTATCTGAAAAGGCTCCGAAATTTTGGTGCAGAATTATCCTATCGCTGTTAGTTATCCTAACTACATTTCCCTTAATTTTATTTTTTATGCAGAACTATCATTTCATTTTCGGTATCCTATCTCCCTTTATTTTCGTGCAAAAGTATCGTATCTGCATGTAAATAGAATAGGTTGCGATTTAAAGCTATTATACCGTAGGCAGATAGGATAGTTCTGTTTTAAACCTTTAGCAGTTAAGATCAGCTTAGTGTGAATATAGGCTAGTTCTGATTTGAATAAAACACGTTTAAACGTGCTTTTTAACACAGGAGTAAATAATATATTAAAATATTACAGTGCTGAAAGGAGTTAATATTTTGACTGAATTAGTTTGCTACTTATTTTGGGAAAATGGAAACAAACTTAATGAGTTTTAGAACTCGTAGGATTATGGAAAACGTTAAATACAAAAAAGCTGATAATGGTAAGTGAAAACAAAAAATATATTGTAGGGAAAAACAGATGCCTTTTGCATTTCAAAAAGTTGAAACTATTAAAATATTTTTTATGTTTATCAGTTTTCTCACCTCTGGAAATAAAAGCAAAAAAATTGGTAATTTTAATTTTAAGTTTTTATAAGCATAGGTTGAGAGTTATTAACCAGTGTAGCCTAGAAGTAGGTACTTAGGTATACTCTGTAATAACAATTTTTGGGATAGATTTGTCATATTATCGCCCATGCTGTTTAGGTAGGGTTTCAAAAACTATTTTGTGGTTTAAAGACAATATTAATTTATTATTTAAATAGATCAAAAAGTCAAGAAAATATTAAAACTATGTCAGTGGTTGAACAAGACATAACATGTGGTAACCATCTATTAAGGAATCCAAATATTGTACCGCCAACAACATTAGTTCGGCAGGAAACTACTGTATTTGATGCTCAACGAGATACCATGCCAGCTAGTACATTTGATTGCTTGTTTTTGAAACGTAAATCTGAAGGTAAGTAGGAAGTAAAAAAGATTTTAAAATACTAAAAGTAAATAAAGATTTATTTGTTGTTTAATAAAAATAAACTGCAAAGACGTATACAGAAATAAAGAAAGTGTTTGTTACCAGATAAGAAAAATCGCAAAGGTTAAATAATGCCTAACTACTTAAAAAACAGAATGTAACGTGCCTAAGTTTGTTGTTTGTTTCATAATTTTTTAGAGAAAAATGCCCCGGAAACGGTTAGCCAGAATAAAAGGTTTCCTAAAAGAAATGTTCTAACAAATATTGATATAGAAGTCCTTTTACCTAGAAAGATTGTTATAAATCGTACTTCTCCGAAAGAAGATAATGAAAAAAAAGGTAAGTCTATTCTGAGCTTATACATTTTTTGAATAAAGCAAGCATATTTTAGAACCACCTACGCAAGAAACTGTTTTATCTGAAAATCTACCAATCATTCAACGTCAACCATTTGCAGATGTCACCAATCCAAAGTCCGTCAATACCTCTATAAATACCAAATGTTTAAGTAGCAAGTATTTGAGGACATGCTTCTAAAACAAACTAATTTTTATTTAAAACCTGAAATATTTGTTTGTTTTAGCTGAAAATCAGGATTTATATAAAGATATAAAATCTTATGGTACAAAAATTCCTGAAGTACAAACTAGTACTCTTCAAACTCTTCTTCCTTCCAAGCAAAAATCTCCATTAGCTAATGGTAATGAACCCTTGCTTGTACAGCAAAAAAACAGCTTGACTTGTGAATTATCAACCAGTAAGGTCATAATGCCATGTTCTTCTTCTCAGATAGAGCCTAATTTACAAGCCAAGAGTCTTCTTGAACAAGATCTGGAAATTTCTTCCTCGGGATCCGATCCGTTTAGCAGTGATGATGATTTACATGACCCCACTTACGTGCCTGAAAAACCAAATGAAAACCGTCCCGTATTCTTGTTTGAGGAAAATACAAATAAAGTTCAGAAAAAACGTAGAAAAAAGACGTAGAAATGAAAACGAGTGGCGAAGAAACAAAATAAAGAAAGCTAGAAATTCTGGTAAAAAATATACCAATTGGACAGGAAAAGTACAAGAAGAAAAGAAAATAAAACCAACCTGTAGAAATTCTTGTAAAAAAATGTTTTGAAAAAATAAACGACACTCAAAGGCAACAAATCTTTGAAACTTATTGGAACTTTGGAGATGTAAACCGCCAAAGGGATTTTATATCGAGGCACGTAGATATACAAGAGACAAAAAGAAAAACGAAAAAAATGAGAGAAATTGCCAAGATACAGATTTATCCGAAGAAGAAACAACAGATTCTAAAAGTAGGCGAAAAAATTCAAACTTTTACTACTTAACTGTAGAAAATAAAAAGAATTTCGGTATGTAAGATATTTTTCTTAACACTCTTTCAATCAGTCAGCAAGTTGTAAAAACTGTTATAAAAAGCAGTGTTTTTGTGGGTCAGTTGCTGAAGATCAAAGAGAAAAAGTTTGTACTAACTCAGCAGTGGATGAAAGTGTTAAAGAAAGCGTCAGAGAACATATTTATCAGTTTGAGTTTGTCGAAAGTCACTATTGCAGGTCAAGTACAGAGAGAAAATATTTGCCCCCATCACTAAACGTCGTTAAAATGTATCAACTTTACAAAGAATATTGTGATGAAAATAAAATCAACAAAGTTGCATCAGAGAGCATGTATCGGCAAATTTTTAACACAGAGTTTAACATTTCATTTTTTAGACCTAAAAAGATCTTTGTGCTATCTGTCACGAATATGAAACTGCAACTGCAGAAGAAAAGTAAGTGCTGGAAAGCGATTATCTAAGTCACCGGGAAAACAGGTCCAAAGCAAAAGCTGTCAAAGACGCAGACAAAGCAAAAGCTTCTGAAAATCCTGCTGCAGTTTTCGATTTGCAAAAAGCTCTGTCAGTTCCCAAAAGCGAAGTTGGGCTAGCTTACTACAAGCTAAAATATAAAGCCTACAATTTCTCGGTTTACGATCTCGCCACTAAAAATGCTGTTTGTTATATGTGGCACGAAATTATAGCAAAAGAGGATCTTCAGAAATTGGAAGCTGCCTTTTGCTATTTATTGATGAACATGTACAAAAAGGAGTTAAAGAATTTTCATTTTTTCTGATAATTGTTCGGGGCAAAACAGAAATAAATTTATTTTTAGTCTCTATAACTGGATTGCTCAATAACATAAAATAAAGATTTCACACACATTTTTAGAAGTGGGGCATACTCAATCAGAAGGGGATTCGGTACATAGTTGTATCGAAAAAGCAGCTGCATCAATACCAATTTATGTTCCTGAACAGTGGTACACTATAGTGAGATCGGCTACAAAATAAAAAAAATATAAAGTTGAGGAAATAACTCAAGATACTGTATTTGACCTTAGAGACCTTGCGGCATCTACTACATTAAATTGGGAAAAAGACAAGCATAACGAAAAAGTATACCTTTCTAAAATTCGTGTAGTTAAAGTGGAGCCCGAAAATCCGAACATAATATTTTTAAAAACGAGTTTGATGACAACGAATTTAGAAAAATAAATTTACTTAAAAAAGGTAGAAAAAGTATACAAAACAATATTGAACATTTTAAACTTAAACAATTATATTTTGACAAATTGTCAATTACAAAAAAGCAATACGAACATTAAAAATTTCTTTGTACAAAAAAGTAATTCCGAATCAGTATCACGAGTTTTTTAAAAATCTACCTTATTCCGCTAATGTGGCAGAAGAAAACGAATGGTCGGACTGAGATCAACTTTAAGTTGTTTTTTTATAATTTTAAGGCTAAACTTTTGTATTTTAATATTATTAAAATATTTTTAATATCCCGAATTGGTGTTAACTAATTGCATTCCTAATCAGAACTAACCTAATTGCACGCTGCATATCTTAAGTGCAAACAGACTGAAACAGAATAACCCTAAGTGCACCAAGTACTATCCTATGTGAATAATTATCCAAATTATGATAAGAAGAGTTATTACTTTTACAAATTCAAAAAACTGACAGGACTCCAACAAAAATGTGATAAAAAAAGTTTATTGTAGTTATTTTTAAAGAAGTTATTTTAAAAAAACGTTTCCTGAAAATGCTTTTTAGAGTTAGGATAGTTCTGCATTCAGCCGACGATTTAAGCATTTTGCTCCCAAAGTGAGTTCTCATCCAAAGTTTGTGCGGTTCAAAACTCGAATTCCAGCCACCATCCGATGGTACGATGGTGCCATCGGATGGTTCATGTCAGTTTTTCTTTTTTTATTAAAACACAGTCAATTCCAATCCAACGTTCGTGCCGCTTAAGTACACTTACAGTCGTGAGGTTTTAAGTATAAAGTATCACCCAGAGTTCTTGCAGTTATGCTATCGGCTAAGAAAAATAGCAGATATATTTTGTTAGTAAATTTAAAAATGTTTGGTGATTTTCTTTGGGATGGATAAAAGAATAAATTACTTAGAAACAACAAAAAAAAGTAAGTGTAGCGCGGCATTCAAATGTTTTTTAGAGGATAAGTGTTTTGAAGATATTTTTGACTAGGAAGATTTTTTTCAAATAACTGATTGTAACTTTTAGTGGCTCTAAATTTTCATTATGTTAATAACTTAAAATTTAAAAGTGACTTTGTGGTTTAAATACATAATCAAAAACACCTTCAGGCTAAAACAAAAATGAAAAACAAAAATTAAAAATTTCTTTAACTGAAACTTTTATTTAAAACACTGACAAGATAATTTATTTTATTTTAAACTTAAATTAAATCATAACTTTACCAAAAACAAATATTTAATTAGCAAATAAATACGTTTTTGGCATAAAATTGGATCCTGGATAAATTTAATAAATTGTAGCTCCGATTTTAAGGGGTTTTGAATAGGAAAGCACTACACCTTCATATTTAGAATATTGCCTGTCTCTCACATTTATTTATACAAGTCAATAATTACAAATAGTACAACAAAAACAAAACATAAAACTAGTTACAGTTCTTTCGTGACTAAAGAAACTAAAAACTGCACAAGAGATAATAAATAAGTTGAGATTTTAAAAATTTGCCCGCCTCTCAAATTCTGCCGCCCTAGGGCCGGGCCTCACAGGCCTAGGCCTAAATTTATCACTGCCTCTATCATTAATATCCGATAAATTTATATTTTTCATGAATATCGTGATATTTACCATCCCTGATGCAACGTGGCTCATTTGAAAAAAAAAAACTTTTTATTATTATTTTTTATGTAATAACGATAAAAAATTTAAGTTTGTACATTAGTGCATACTTATTTCAAAGTGAAAAATGTAAAGAAAGCTTAAGAACTGTCAAAACAGCAGTCACAAAAACACTTGTTATTGCATAAAAAAATTAAAACAAAAAATTTCCTTTTAAAATCATCAAGTTTGTATATTTGAAAGATTCTTTTAATTCTAAACACCTTTCCTTAATTTAAATTTCGATACTGTGAAAAATAAAGGCACCGTAAAATACCATAACTGTTTAAACAAATTGCTTTATGTTTGGGCAATTACCTCGACAAAAAAATCGTCCGTTGTCTGGTTGTCTAAAGATAACAGAAATCTTTTTAATAAAGCGTGGCTCTAACAGCAGGGATCGTAAATATCACGATATTTATTGAAAATATCAAAATATCCGATTTTAACGATATACAGTGACCGCCAGAAATGTTGAACCATATGGAAAACTTTTTTTATTTTCGATATCTCAAAAAAATATATCTTGATAAAAATCTCTGCATACACAGAAACTCATAAAACATTGATCAAAATTTAAATAAATCATATTGTATACGAGGTAGGTGCAAATTGACAAATATGACACAAGAGAAAATTACCTTTATTTTTGAAGTTAAAGAAAAATATTATTTGGAAAACCTGTTTAGAATTAAAAGTTATGTCGCATTTTAAAAGCAGAGCCTTCTACTAAAAAAATTTAAAAAAACTTACTTTTCCAACTACAACTCCAACCCCGTAGGTCAAACTAAATTAACTACCGTAAATTATGCTTATTGCACTTACATTTCAAAAGAATTTCAATTCTTCAATATTCCTAAAGCATTTGGGAACATTTAGATCACTTTAAAAAACAAAAGTAAATTTTTGTGGTTCAATAATTCTAAAATTTAACAGCTCCTCTAGATTAATGTTCTACATCATTTTTGCCTTATAAAAAACGTTTTCACATTTTTAAATGTATTATCATATCTTGGTTTTTTTATTTAGATTAATCCTAAAATAATTTTTAATCTTCAATGAACTTTTTTTTATTACCATAGTCCCAATTAAGTTTAACTATTGAACATTGAGATATAAAATCATAAACATAAATTTATAAGTTTGAAAAGTAAAAACGATGTTTTTATCTTTGGACAAACCACGAAGGCTAAAAGCCTAAATGCTAACGTACCGTGGGTGTCTTAAGCGAGGTAGAGGGAGTTTGTTGACACGGGACTTAAATACTTGAAGATTTGGGGGGAAGGAAAGAGCTCCGCGGGCAGCAGGTTCCACAACCTAGAAACTCTAGGGATAAAAGAACGAACAAAGTGGAAAGTTCGGGGCCTGTCCAGTTGGACCGTATAGGGATGCATATGCGCGGAACTACGAGTTTCTCTGTTGGGAACCGTAAGTGGAGGAACTATAGTGGACAATTCTTCAGAGCAGAAGCCATGGAAGTATCTATAAAAAGCGATAAATCCCCCACAGCCCGACGATGTGCAAGAGAGGGAAGCCTTTCTGTAAGTGAAGGATCATTAATGAGACGAATAGCTCTTCTTTGAATAGAATCAAGAATGCTTAGGGTTGTGGGGGACGCCATGCCCCAGATATGAGAACAATATTCCAAGGGAGGTCGGATTTGGGACACATATAAAGTGTATAAATTAGAAGGGGAAAATACTTTTTGGCTCGAAAGAGAAATCCAAGCTTCTTTGAAGCTGCCGTGGCTATAGATACAATGTGTTTATGCCAGTTAAGGCCACTTTCAAATGTGACGCCCACAAGACTGAAGGTATCTTTGCTCTGTAAAACTTGGCCGCTCATAAATAAGGGATGAGTATTTGATGACTTTTTTCGCGACAAGGAACATGATTGTGTTTTGGATGCATAAAAATGGACGAGATTTTTGGCGCCCCAATCCAATATTAAATTAAGATCCTCCCAAAGAGATATCTGCATCGCTCTGCGTTTGTTTTCCAAGTCAGGTTTAGTAATGGGTTTAGGAACCTGAAAACTGGAGTGAAGGGGTACTATCGTCGGCGAAACTATGAATGGAATTAGTTGTGGACGAGAGAAGGTCGTTGATGTGAAAAAGAAACAATGTTGGTGCCAGAACTGAGCCCTGAGGGACTCCAGCATTTACTTGGTGAAAGCATGAAGAATGGCCGTCCACAATAACTGATATACGACGATCAGATAGATAACTAGAGAGCCAAGTACAGAGTTTAGTTGAAAGACCATAGGAGGGAAGTTTATTAAGAAGTGCGGCATGCCAGACCTGGTCAAAAGCTTTGGATATATCAAGAGCAACAATCTGGGACTCACCTAGAAACTCAAGAGACTTAATCCAGCAGTGTGATACGAAGGAAAGAAGATCTGCTGTAGATCTTTTGTGGCGAAATCCATACTGCCTGTCATGCAAAATTTTGTGTTTTTCTAAGTACTTAAGAATTTGTGAATTAATTAGTTTTTCCATTACTTTACAAAGAACTGAGAGAATTGAAATTGGTCTATAGTTAGATGGAAGAGATTTAGATCCTTTCTTGGGAATAGGTTGAACACGTGCAGCTTTCCAACTTTCCGGAAAGATACCTGTGTCGTAAGAAATTCGAAAGAGCCGAGTTAAGATTGGTGCAAGTTCTGGAGCACATTTTTTTAAAACGATTGCTGGTATGCCATCCATCATGTAAAACATTAATCTAACGGGCCTTCTTAAACCACAAAACAGCAAAATTTACTTCTGTTTTTAAAGTGATCTAAATGAACTTAAGTAGTTGTCGTGGTATAGGAGATCCGTCAGAAAATTCTATATTTTTGTCTGCGTATTAAACACATTAAAATACAATTACCCTTAAAATTTGAAGTCGACTAACCACTTAGAATTTAAGATAAATTCAATTAAAAATAGGATATTTAACATGGATGGTATACGCTCTTTGTAGTTCTGTATCCGTTTTTAGTTATAAAAAACAAGCTACCCGTCAGATTTTTTTCAAAAAACTAACAGTCTATTAATGGACTTGTTTTAAGTTTATGAAAAAAATATAAATTGTTTTGACTATCTTGTTATTAATAAAAAACGGTTTAAAGTTTAACAATTTATAAGAAATATACTGCGAGTCGGGCAGAAATAGCTTGGCAACGCTGTTGTTAGGGAGTTATTGAATGTTGCCTTATAAGAATCAAGTTTTATTATTTATATCTTATTTAAATAGAGTGCTTGTACTCATATTTTAGAAATATTGCACATCACATTGATCAGTATTGATTTCAGATATTTTTTTCGGGGGCGTTTAATATTTCCGGGGGATTCGGAATTTATAAAAATGAATTACCCCCAAAAGTTGAAGAGCAAATAAAAAGTATTTCCGCTTACTGACATTTTCCGGAGGGGGGATTTTTTTCTCCGGGTGGAATGTCCCCACCGGGCCACCCCTGGATTCTACGCTGATATTGATATTAGTATTAATAATAATAATAAAGAAAAAGGCATTTTGTTTAAGTCAGTACCTAATATTTCACGCGGTTAGCGATTGGTAGTATGGTCGTATTTCTTTTGGGTTTCTTAACAGAAATACATTTGAAAAAGCGACGTTATGGGTATTTTCTACCCCAAAAATATTACGATTGTGGTCGACAGCCGTTCAGTTACACGAACAGTTTCAAAGTTAAAATAAGACACTGACCCCTTTTTGTTAACCTTTATACCGTAATTATTTAAATATTACAAAAAAACGTACAAGTTTTAAATCAACTGACAGTTCATAACTTGATAAATTTACCTTCTACATGTACATATTTATTTCCTTGCGGTACCACCTACGATAGTGAAATTTTTTGGTATTTTAGAGATAGTAGTGCAAAAAATTAAAGTAGCTAACTTTAAAAAGGCGATCTGACAATGTTTCATTTTCCCTACTTTGTGACTCACTCTGTATAATAACTGAAAAACTAAGAGTTTGCAATATGTAGCAACTTTTATAGTAGAATTGGTTTCTGATGTTGGATTTTTAAAATACCGTTCCATTTTCTTAATGAAAGCCATAAAACCATTGGAGAACGTGAAAAATAAACTTTGTGGTATTTCGCTTTTTCGACCATTTCTAGTAGGAATTCTAATAAAAGATTTATTCTAGATATGTCCTATACTTTAGTATTATTATGATTAAAAGTAGTTTTGGTCCTTATGGTCAAAATGACGTCCGAAAATTACCCTGTTTATTGCTAAAAATAGCAACGGTGCCCGAACGGTACCACCTACAGCACCCAGTTTCAATAGGCTTTAGAAGGTTATAGAGTCGCATAGATACCAAAAATGTCAGGTCGCTAACTTGAAAAATGGAACCCGTAGCGTGTTTCATATAAATGACATTTTTCTCGAAAAATGTCTATGGTACCTGAACGGTACAACCTACGATGTCCAATTTTAATAGACTTGGAAAGGCTGTAGTAATCCTGAATTATGTAAAGTTTCAAGTTGCTAAATATAAAAACGCACATTCTACTCTAAGCGATTAAGCTCTTATAATAATACCGAATCCTCCTAGCAAGGCAACTAGCAATAACTCTCTATTTTTCTTTTGTTTTTGTTTTATGACAGCACAGCGCGCTTTTAAAATACTCGTTGAAAAAAATTGGCGTATAGCTATTAATATGTAATGTTTATTGGTATTTAATTATTGTAAAAGCAATGTTGTGTGTATCACGGTGTTTTAAACTTTAAAATATCTTTCTCTTTAGCTTTATGTTACTTATTTTTTTGAAAAGTCGCGTGTGTGTTGTGTTTCTACTAATTTCGCAATTATCAAGTTTTTGAATGTTGTAGTAGCTAGTAATTTGTTTTGAAGAAGTTAATAACTTAGGTTATACTGGCGCGTAAGCGACGTTGCCGGATAAAAACCTATGAAAATATGTGATAGAATTTAGTCGGAAGATCTGTCATCGGTACAGTTATGCATAAAAATTATTAATGACTTAGCTACAATTTCCTGTACTTTTGCGGCGCGCATAATCGATATTTTTCTGACAATATTGTACCACGACAACTACGTTAAATGCTTTAAGAAGAACAAAGCTTAGCCAATTTTTCGAAATTTAGGGGCAATAAGGATACTTAACGGCAGTTAATTTAGTTCGATCAAATCTCTATACGGGGTAAATTGCAAAAGTAAGTTTTTACAATTTTTTATTAGGTGGCTCTGCTTTTAAAATTTGACATAACTTTTAATTCTAAACAAGTTTTTTAAATAATATTTCTCTCTAAGTTTAATTAATTTGCATCTACCTCGTATACAACAGGGATTATTTAAATTTTCATTAGTGTTTTGTAAGTTTCGGCGTATGCAAAGATTTTTATCAGGAATAAAATTTATTGAGAAATCAAAAATAAAAAAGTTTTCCATATGGTTCAACATTTGTGGCAGTCACTGTATATCGGATATTTGATATTTTTATTTTCCAAGGATAATATGGAGACTTTAAATAGCTGGCCGTAAATGTATTAGAATATTTAAAATTTTACTTAAATTACAACATTCTGCAAAATAGAAAAAAATTAGACCCATAGAGCCATTCACAACACCCCAAGAAGCTCTGACCATATTGGAAGAGCTCAATATGTAGTCCATATAAGCAGTCCTCTTTTATTGCGTATACTTGCTCTGAGTTTTGTAGTTTTTTATATTTTTTTAGGCCAATTGATGGATGTTTTGGGCATAGCTTTGTTAAAAATTTAAGAGTTTCACGCATTTGGCGAAGACTATTATTGTCATACCAAACGACTTGACTTTTGTTGTCATTTTTAAGTGTATTACACACAATTGGAAAACTATTCATGTGTCACATCTGTGGGTCTAATTTTTTTTTTTTTTTCATTTTGCAGAATATTGTAATTTAAGTAAAATGTTACTTACTTTCAAATTTTAAATTTAGCAAATTATTTGAAAGAAATCCGCAGATCCCAAATAAGGCTTATGTTGTTAAATAAAAATAGTTGCCCAGTCCTCGGGCCGCCCCTAATTCCGGGCCCGAGTAATATGCCCAGCCTTCAACGGCCACTCGTCGGGCCTGAATGAAACACCCTGTACTTAACAAAATAATGGCGTAGAAAATCATACAAGTTTACACAATATGAGTAAATACATTTAATTATTTATTTTCATAAATAATTAATGAGAATAAATATTCTGCTTTTTAAAATGGGAATTTTATTTAGAAAGAATGTAAAAATTGTAAATAACAACTCAATAGTTTCATATAAACTAAGAATCTATTCAAAAACCACTACTGCTAACTACTACTACACCATCACCAAAAAGAAATCATAATATTTTTATTCTTAGTGTCTTAAAAAGCTACTGTAAAATAATTATCCTAATGCATAAATCACTTACTTGTGGGAGGCTGCATTGAACCCAAATTGAAATTTTGTTGTGGAGGATGGTGCTGTATGGTCTGTGAGACACCCATGCCTAGATCTCCATCAACATCCATAGAAGTTCCAGGTACTGAGCCTGCACTATACTCGTCCTTCATTCTAGGAGTCCCAGCTTGTAAGGTAAGCCCTGACAGGTCTATTCCAGGAGAAACGACTCTTTCGTAGTGGTATGGATTAACACATACCGAGTCACATTTTAGATCAAATGCGAATTGACAATATTTCACGTGCTTTAGCTCGTTTTTATGAAGGTCTGGCCACCTCCAAATTCTGGCATATATAACATGAGGAAACCCTAAAAACCAATGCTATTTATTTAATAGAATACACGACGGCAACGTCGATGCCGATTTGTTTTTATTCGCCATGAAAATTTTGGAATTTTGTAATGTTTTAAATTAAAAAAAAATTAAAGTCGTATTAGTCTGATAAGATATTGCATAAATTAAATATAGTAGTGAAGGTTGCGTTTTTTTCAGGTTCCGTGTTTGTTAGTTTTTTTTTTACAGACATTCCATTAACGTGCTAACTTTTAGAAGTTGTTGCAGCTTTACCACGCATTGTTAGACTTTTTTCCTTTAAAATGTCTTACAGTGAACAACTAAAGTGTTATCTTTGCAAAACTTCTCTTATACACAAGGATGATAAAAATCAGTTATGTGGTTGCCAATGCGGCTCCTGCTCCCGCCCAATTTGTAAGAATTCCTGTGGAATAAAAACTTTGACGAAAATTCGTGCACTTATCGTTTAAAATCGAGCCAGTCTTTTGTGGTGTTCAGAATGCAAGGAACATAACTTTTAAAAAATTAAACAAGATAGCTCATATTAATCTTTGGATACCATGGTCGAATCATGCACCAGTATTAATACTCAAGCACAAGAAGTGGAAATACAGTATCTTAAGAAGCTGCCTAAGGAGGTTAAGGAAAAGAATGAGCTTTTAAAGTCAAATAATGAGCTTTTGTTACAGCGGGTTCATTCCCTTGAGAATGACATGAAATCTTTTATAAATGGTACACGATCAGATGATATAAAAAGCAATCCAACAGACTCTTTAACTATTGAAAAATTCTTTTACGTACAACAAGGAAGAGATGTAAAAAAATTATGTTATTTAATTGCCCTGAAGCAAATATTAAAATTAACGATATTGTTCTCCAAGTGATTGAAACCTGTTCGCAGTCTGAAAATTGCTCACCAGACAATGTTGAAGTATATCGTTTGGGCAAGCAAGTTCCAAACAATATAGACCTATAAGAGTGATTTGTAAGAGTACCGAGACTGCACGTTCTGTAGTGATTAACTCAAAAAAAAACAATGTCGACTCCTAATCTCAAACAATTGTCAGTAAGGGATGATGAAACCTCCCTTCAACTAAATGAATATTAAAGTTTGAGAAAGCAGTTGAACGACCGACTAAACGCAGGTCTAACTCAAAAATTATTTATTAAGATGGGGTACCAAGGATCACAAAAGTTAACCAAAATAATTTAAAGAATCTTAAGTTTGTCTAACGGGAACATTAACGTTCTTTACAAGAATGTGCGGACTAAACACTGACTCATAAATTTTATAAAAATGTATCAATATGTGAATATCACCTAGTTGCAATTACAGAGTCATGGTTTCAGGAAGTGTTGGAAGAGGGGAAGGGTTTTGCTTGGCGTTCGGCAAGATCTTAAGTCTACTAAAATTGAGTTAACTGAACTGGAAAATCTTCTTCCAGCAGTTGATATCCTAGGATGCCAGACTGTAACTGACGACCACCTTTGTATAAATGTTTTTTTGCTTTAATTTGTGCCTAACTCACCTATTGAAGATTATTAAATTATTTGATTATCTTACAACTTTCTCTGCAATGCTTAATGAAGGGTAATCATTCTGGGGGATTTTAATTTGCACTACCAGGAACCAAATCAAGTACTAAACTCAAGAATGGCCGTATTAAGGGGATTTTATGTCGTTTTTTGATTTGAAACAAATTAACAATGGATCAAATGCATATGGCAATATCCTTAATTTGCTTCTTGCTAACCTTGAGTGTACTGTTAAAAGGGCTGATGTACCTCTTGTGCGAGAGGATTTATTTATTTACTTTCATGTCTAAAGATCTTACAGATATAACAACGTCAATAAATTAATTAAAAATACAAATGTTTAAAATTTCGTCTACTAAAAAAAAGTAAAAACACAAAAATACATGTACAAAATTTTTAAAATATTATAGTAAAAACAAAAAAATATTAGGTAAACAATTATGGAAAAATATTCTTGAACATCATAATAGCATTTTTGTAGAAAATGGCTATTTACGCCTTTTTAAATCTATGATATTAAGTTAACTCTTTAAAGTTTGCTGGATGTGCATTATACATAGTGCTGCAAAATCAGTATGGACGTTTTTAAATCAGGTTGAGTTATAATGGGGTATGTAGATATTAGTGTTGTGCCCGGTGGGCTAGTTGTGAACAGTTGTGGTTTGTTGAAATTTGCTGAAATGTTTTTTGACAAATAAGACTGACTGCAGGATTAAAATGCAAGGGAGTGGTAAAATTTAATACTGAAGAAAATACAGCATACATGAATCCAAAGGGTGAAGTGAAAATATTTTTCTAATTATTCCTTTTTGCAATATGAATATTCTTGAAATGTCCATTGACTGGCCCCAAAAAATAATCCCGTAGCTCAGATGGCTAAATGCTAGGGCATAATAAGTGATTTAGGTAGTTGTTCTATTTCAAGTATATTAAAAAGATTTCTTATGGCAAAGTATGCCGAGTTTAGTTTGCTAGCTACATGATCTATGTGGTTGCACCATGTAATGTGGAGATCCAAGTATATACCAAGTAATTTAATTGTCTGTTTTGTTAAGTGGTTTGGCATTAAGGGTAAGTGATTCGGGATATGGTTTTTCTCTTTGTAAAAATCATGTAACATGTTTTTGATTCACTAACAATTAGTCTATTTTTGAGCACCATACAGAAAATTTCTCAAGATTCTCCAAAGTGTCAGCTAAAATGGCAACTGCGCAGTCATCAGCATAGAGTATTAGTTTGCTCTTTGACTCTGATATCTTTTCCTCAAAGTCGTTAATAAATAAAGTAAATAAAAGAGGCGATAGTATACTGCCCTGAGGAACCCCACCATTTAATATATGTTCATTAGATAATGTGTCTACAATTCTAAACCTTATTTTACGGCTTTCCATGTATGACCCTATCCATTCGTTAATTGTTCCCCGCAAACCAAGCGCATGAATTTTCTTGTGCAAGTAAAAGCTGTTTGAGCAATCAAATGCTTGGGTTAGATAAAAAAAACAAGAACATAGTTTGATTGGTCAAAAGCAGCTGTTGTAATGGAACAATCTTTTCTAAAGCAATGTTGCTTGTTAGTGATAAGATTACCCTTGGTTAAAAAATCTTCCAATCGGGCCAAGATGTCCTTTTTAAACAGTTTTGAAAAGGTAGGTAGGCCAGTAAACCCTCTATAGTTTTCAATCCTGTTTATATCGCCTTTCTTAAAGAGAGGAATCATGTCTCCAACTTTTAAATCGTTAGGGAATATTCCCCTATCCAATGATAAATTAAAAATATAACAAATGGTATTTAACATTTACTCAGATCTTCTCCAATGCTGCAGTGGGAATGTCCTATAAACTTGAGCAAGCCGAATTATTTTTTATGTCTTTTAAAGCGAAGTATAGCTCCTATACGCTAAATGGTGTTAGAAAAATAGAGTCTATCTGAGATTCACATGTACATTCAGATATATTATAGCTACTATTTCCTTATGTATCAGTTATTAGCTTTTCTGCACTTGTGGCAAAAAGTAACAAAATTCATTACTAATATCAATTAATCAATCATTTAAAATATGCTTTATTGTTTAAGAATTATTTCTTGTTAACAAAGCTGTAATAAATAAAAATGTGATAAAAAATGCAATATTATAAAAATAAAAAACAAACAAAATCCATGTATATACCACAAACATACAAACAAATTGGTAAAAGTTATACTGATAGTCGTATTAAATAAATAAATAATTAAAAGGAAAACATGACTGAATGACATAAATTTTATAATAGTCAGCTACACAAAATTAGAATACAAAAAATCGATATAATACAATTTTTAAAACAACATGTTAAAAATCACAAATACGTATATACTATAAATTGTCGTTCCTCATAAAAACAGTTTAAAAAGAAAAAAATGTATACATCACATAAACATTATTTATAAAAAAACAAAAAGGAAAAAAATCAACAGGGTTAGTTAAGTAAATTTATACCATTGACTACAAGCTTAGAGGGATTTGAACATTTTTTTAGCCTGTCCAGGTTAACATTTTTTACAACATGTCATTTTTGAGTTGTATGAGGCATTAAGGAGTTTTTGTTTAAAGAAGTTATTTTTTTAGTGCAAGTCTATAGTGAAAGGTTTTTTGGTTTGAATATATAAATCTCTTGATTCTTAAGTATCTAAGGATTTAGAAACCCAATACGAATCTGCTCACTTTGTTGAACTAGATCATGATTCAACCATGATTTGGTTTGAATACTTTTAATGGTATTTTTCAACAGGACATGCTATATCTAAACATTATTGGAAATTGTTCGAAAAAATGACTATGCCCCATTAACGTCTTTTAAAGTATACAGTGTGGTCCATTAAGTGTGCAACATAGAGTGCGTTCATAAATAAAATGTAAAGTAATCCTTGTACTCTGTAATGGAATCAAAATGACATTTGAAATGTATTACATTGTAAAAGCAATTTTAGAACGCTACTCAGGAAATGAAACGTAAATCTCCCTTGTAACCTGGCATGTAACGGAAAATAATTAAATATGTTTATTTATTTATTTATAAACTAATATAAATTACAATTTTAATATACTATAAATAAAGTTATAAACAAATCAATACTTATTAATGCCATACATTAAAAAAAAAAACCTGTATGTTTGTGTTTGTATAAAGATATTCTTATTTTGAATTTGAAAAAGTTTGTAGGTATTTTGTGGTTTGGAGAAAAATTAATAGCTAAATAAAAGAGCTTAAAAATGAACAAAGTTGTTCGGACAACTATATAGCATCAGCAAAATATTTTTTGTTTCTTTTTAAAAACTTTTAAATCTAAAAAACATAAAATTTTCGTTTGTTTCCTATTCTTTTAAGAGACAAATATGAAATGCGCAAAATCGGTAAATTGTTGTGAGCACGGTAAAGAATGTAATACAGAGTTACATTTCCAGACTATTTTTGAACGCTGTAAAACAGAAAGCACTGTAATAAATATTACATTTAGGAACGACCTCTGTAACAGAAACGTAAGAAATGTGTACTTTGTAATGATTTATGAACGTAACCATGGAAAAACTTTTTATTTGCATTTTGTCAGAAAATGTTATTCTTCATAAAAGTTGGTGTATGGTCTTAAACTCTATAAGCAGTAGTTACTATTAATAAAAGTTCTATGGTATATAGGTCAAAAAGATTACAAACTGCTTAAAAGTAAAGTACCCATATTTCTAAAAATACGAAGAAAGGTTAAATAGAAAAGTTATTTAAAATTTAAAGTTATGCCAAATATCAAGTCATGGCCTCCTATTCAAGTTTTTTTATTTATTTTATAATTCTGGGTTATCTGTTCTACACTTTTATAAAAATTTGAAACAATAAATTTACAAGGTAAATAAAGAATTTTTATACGCATTTTATTATTTATAGTCTATTTGCCTTAATAAAAAGCATATTTGTATAATTTTAGTACCGTATTAAATATCCTCGCAACAAATTTGAAGTTAGCGGTTAGCTAAAAAAATATAAATGCAGTTCAATTTTACAAATTCGCTTCGATTTGATTGAATTTGTTTAAAAGTCAGTTGGTTGGAACTGCTTTAAAGGAATATTGAATCAGAATAAGAAAAATCTGTATCATACAGGGTTAATTCAAAATGTTTTACTTTTCTTTTAAACACTTTTAAAGTCGGTGCACTTTTAATATCATTTGGTAACTTGTAGAAATGAATGCCTCTATAGTATGCTCCTTTTTCAAACAATGATAGGTGATGAATTGGGTAATTTACCTCTGTTGTACCTGTGTTGTAATTATGATTACTTTCTACCCTAAAACTATTTCTATTTTTATAAAAAAACATTATTGTATCAAATATGTACAAACCATAAATTGTAAGGATAGCTTTTTCTCTAAAGACATTTCTACAACTCTCCCTATATAACATTTTAAAAATAGTTCGCAATAAACGTTTTTGTATAACAAAAATATTTTGTATCTTAGAATTACTTATCTTAAAATAATACCATATCTTGCTGTAGCCTCGAAGTTTGCAAAATACAATGTCCTTAACGCAGTCTCTGAAACATATTTTGTTGTCAGTCTGATACCATAACTTATACTGTTTAGCTTGGTACTAATTAAATCTATTTTATTTGACCAGTTTAGAAATTCATCAATTTGGATTCCTAAAAATTTCGTATTAATTCGAATTGTGATGTTATTGTTGTCTATTTCAATATATTCTGGTTTATCGATATTATTTAATGTTGTTCTAAACAGGACTAAGTTAGTTTTTTTCTTGTTTAGTATAAGTCTGTTTTTCTCAAACCAGGTTTTTGTTTGTAAAAAATATGTTTTGTTTGTTCAATGATTTCAGGTATTTCTTTGCCGGATATTAAGAGATTAGTATCATCTTCATAAGCCGTTAGGGCAATATTTTGTTTAGGAATTTCAAAGTTAATGTCCATGGTAAAGATTATAAACAAAATTGGTCCAAGAATGCTACCCTGCGGGATTCCAATGTCATTTTGCAAACTTCCAGACTTTGCCGCAACATTGACTTTTGTTACTACTACTTTTTGGCTTCTACTTGTTAAGTATGATTCAAACCATTTTTAATGCACTGCCTCAAATTCCGTACAACTCAAGTTTTGTAGTAGGTCTCCGTCAAGGCAATCATAGGCCTTGGAAAGATCCAGAAAGACTCCCAATTATTACCGCGGTTATAAAATTATTACCGCGGTTATAATTGGTTGAACACCTAAAATTGATGTTAGTTTTTGAACTACAGGGTGTTAAAAAATTTAAAAAAGTTTTTATGATAACTTTTATACCAACTTAGATATTTTGAAAAATTTGGAAGACGCCTCCTATGCACCAAAAGAAATTTTTTGGCATTCAAGAAAAAAAATTAAATTATACCAGTGTCGTCCCTGAGGGATTTAAGGTAAATATTTTTTAAGAAAAAAGGTACGCCACAGCATTTTTTTTAAATAAAAATATTTTTAAAATGCCCATTTAGTTTGACACAAATTTGATCTCTTGAATTTTTTCATTTGATGCACGGTTTTTGCGTAAATAAATAAAAACAATTTCTCGGCACGGTCATTTCATATGGATATTTTACAAATTCTACAGTGAAAAATTACCTTCGATATTTATTCTTTAATTAGATAGAAATTTGCCAATGCTGAGAAATGGATTTTATTTACTTACGCGAAAACCGTGCATCTAATGAAAAAATGTCAAGAGACTAAATTTGTGTCAAGCTAAATGAGCATTTTTAAAAATATTTTTATTTTAGAAAAATGCAGTGGCGTACCATTTTTTCGTAAAAATATTTACCTTAAACCCCTCATGAAAGACACTGGTAAAAGTATTATTTTCTTGTATGCCAAAGAGAGTCTTTGGGTGCATAGGAGGTGTCTTCCAAATTTTTCAAAATATCCAAGTTGGTAAACTTTGTACAATCCTAACTGAGACAACAAAATAATTGGGGTATTATCAATTTACCACGTAACCCATTGACAAAAATAGCCTGTATCATAGTTGATCTTTCCCCGTAGAGGGGCCAACGTGGACTTGACGAGTCTGTCATGCAAAATGGTAGGCGGGGATAAATCTTATTGGAGTAATTCGAATTTAACGTAATGAGATTGGTTGGAGATTTTAAGGCGGGATAAAAACTATTTAGCTTTCTTCAGAACGCATGCACCTGCGAGTCGACAGTATCGTCAAATATTTATTTTTATTATTTATGTTTTAGGTGCCCAATTTGGATTTTGATAAACGTTTTTATTTACTGTCTAAGGTAAATTAGTTTGTGTGTGTGTTTGTTTTTAAGTTTATAATTATTATTGGACAATTCTACTTTTTAATTTAAAAATAAAATGGCATTTTGGCGGCCTTTACAAAAAACAATAAAAGAAGACAATAGTTCAATTTAACTAAATTATATAAAATCATTGATTGGACGTATGTCTCAATTTCTACAAATTGTGCAAATCATAAGCGTACGTTTAAGAAATTTTTAAGAAAAAAAATAAAAAAACAACCCAATAACCCCATTAAACCAGATTTATTGCAGTAATTGGTTGAGCAAAAGCCGTAGGCGTAGCTTAACAAAAGGGACCACAACTGGAAACAAAAATTTAAAACATGATTACCAAATTGGTACACGGCAAAGGTTGCAATTTTAAAAAATACGAAGAAGTTTTAGTTTTATATGCACTCATTATTATTCTTTACCATAGCCCAATATCAAATTTGTATTTTTAAAGGTAATTATTAGCTGCCTTTAAACTATATTTATGGTCACCCGGTAAAAGATAATTTTTTTTAATAAATCGCAAAGGAGTTTATTTGTCACGTTATATACGACTTTTACCAGGACCACTAAGTAACAAACTTCCAACTTTAGGAATGGTTAAGCACAAACTAAAAGACCATCCTGAATATGAATATAAGTTTCTTTGTACTTTAAGGAATATTTTGATAGACTGCGGCTTTAGTTACAAACAAATAGATAAGAGAGTGGTTACTATGGAATCTGCAGGTATTGTTTCACTTAGGCAAGATTACCCGCGTAAGATAAAAGAATACCGTGAAGCAAATAGAGGCATACTTTACCTCGACGAAGCGTGGTTTGACACCAATGATGTTTTCCAATATGGCTGGTGATAATAGCAATAAGTGCAGTTTTAGGGCTCCATGTTCTCGGAGAAAATGAATTATAATATAACATGCTGGAACTGAGAATGGCTTTGTACCCAATGCTTTGCTGCTATCCGCTATAAGCATATAAGCCATCTTCGGCGGACTATCATGAAGACATGAAGACCGAACTATTTGAAAAAATGAGAACAGAAACTTTTGCCTAATATTAAACCAAATTTGGTGATAGTAATGGACAACGCATTATACCATTCTCGACAACAAACCAAAATTCCAAAGAACAGCACCAAAGAAAAAGAAGTAATAAAATTTATAAAGAACAAAAATATAGAAATACCAGAAAGAAACACAATAAAAACTTGTTTAAAATAATTAAGCAACAAAACTCCAAAAAATACGTCATTGACCAATTTGATGGTCATACTATTTTGTGCTTGCCTCCAAATTATTGTATTTTTAACTCTATTGAAATGATCTGGGCCGCTCCAAAAACTAAATTGAGAAAAAAAATTAAATGCCGAATTAAGTAAATCTGTGCTCAACAATATACGATTAGTAATTGAGGAACTTGACAAAATCGAGATATTATGTATCCCACATCAAATAAAAAGAGCAGGAATACTGTGTTTTACCACGAAAATATCCAATCATTATAAATACAAATGACGAATCAAGTTTTATTTTATTTCAATTGTTTTATTTAATTTCAATTTTGCCCTGTTACAAAACTAACATCCTCTCAACTGGCTGTGTATAAACTTTAACTTTAAATAAAAATCAACATTTTTATAATAGATATGTAAATTAATAATTAATTTAATATAACTACTCTATTAAATTTTTATCCCTCCGGCCATGCCTAACAAAGAAGCCACCTTTTGTCTGCGTGAAATTCGGTTTTTGCTGTCTTAATTGTGATTGTATAAAGTATATAAAAGTTATTATAAAAAACACAATTTTTTAAAAAAAAATTAACACCCTGTAGTTCAAAAAACTAAGACGTTTAAGACATATTTATTATGAAGTTTTTTCATATTTTTTTATTGTAGAATTAGCCCTTAAAGTTGGTCAGATAAGTTGTGAAACACCCTGTATTGCATGATACTTCTACGCATTCAAATATTAATTCTGTTGAAAAGCGTGATAAATCCAAACTTCCGAACACTGTCATTTTTACAAAAATAGCAACACCACCATGAATATCGTATTTTCTTGAAAAACTCGCTGCTAACTGGTAACCTGGAAGCGTTAATCAGCATTCGCTGATTTTTTGGAAGTGTTTACGTGATGTCCTCCACTCAAGTATTTGATGCCACCAATGAGTTGGGAAAAATACTATAGCAATTGACTATCTTACTGAAAGCGACATCTTAAAAGCCCTGAGAAACTTAAAAGTAAGGAGACATCTGGTGTAGATGAAATTCCTTCATTTTTATTGCGAGATTGTGTGTGCAGCCTGTTTTGTCAAACCACTGCATACTTTATATAACCTTTCTCTTAGAACCAACCGAGGCCTCGGAATCAAACAGGCCACCGCGCTCGCTTTGCACTGCTTCGGTAGACGTCCAAACTTTGGACATATTAGCAGAGTATTAGTATGTACGCTTCCTTTCCTTTGATGTTATTATTAATTGATACTCTAGCATGAGAACAACCTAAAAAATATCCGTAATTTTATGCGGTGGATTAACATATATTTTTTAATATACCATAGATGTCGCTGTCCTGAACGGTACAAAGAAATAAATTCCCTTTAATAATTTAAATTAAAAAAAATAATAATAATAGTCATAACGGCTGCTGCCCTTTATTATTAAATTTTAAAATTGTGTCGCTATGTATGTAATATATGTATACTAAAATCCTTTATGTGATTTCTCTTTATATTTCCAGTTCTGATGAAGGCCTCATACCGAGAGCCGAAACGTTAAAATTAAAATAGTATTTTATGAAGAAAATTTTGTTTTATCTGGCCTTTAATCCCAAGAATATTAAATAATAAAACTATATATATATATATATATATATATATTTATATATATATATATATATATATATATATATATATATATATATATATATATATATATATATATATATATATATATATATATATATATATATTTATTCATTTATTTATTTCTTAAAACGTTTTCATTTTTTAATATATTTATTGTTTTATTATTAAAGCACATAAACAGCATTTTTCTTTATAATAATATTTAAAGACAGTTCTAGACTAAAATTTGGATATATAATATATATATATATATATATATATATATATATATATATATATATATATATATAATATAAAAGTTAATGGTTCTTGAGACTTGATATAAATACATTAATAAAAGGTAAAGTTCTTTGGGCATATGGCTCATCAATGACTGTAAAAATTAATAAATAAAAATACTCTGTAAGAATTCGGCTACTATGGTTGGTTGTTTAAAAAGAAAATGGAATACCCCGGGCCCGACCAAGACGGTGACACGTGTTTCGTCTTCGTTAAGACTTGTCAAACCGCTTCAGGTCGCTAGACGCCTTGATGAAGCCCCGACTGACTGTAAATATTCTTTCCGTCGATCAGAACTAATAAATACAGACAGCGGTGCCATCTCACCAAGAAATTCAAAAACAACCAGCCATAGCATCGAGAGGTTAAAGGTGGTAGGTAAAAAAGTGCGCCATCTAGTTGTATATGGCGAAAGTTAAAAATGCAACATACTGTTATGCCAACAAACCATATGGGTCAGTCGGGGCTTCATCAAGGCGTCTAGCGACCTGAAGCGGTTTGACAAATCTTAACGAAGACGAAACACGTGTCGCCGTCTTGGTCGCGCCCAAGGTATTCCCCTTTTCTTTGAGACTCCGTAATTTTTAAACAACCAACCATAGTAGCCGAATTCTTACAGGGTATTTTTATTTATTAATTTTTACAGTCATTGATGAGCCATATGCCCAAAGAACTTTATCTTTTATTAATATATATATATATATATATATATATATATATATTATCCTTGGACAATCTACGAAGGCTGAAAGCCTAAATACTAAATACTAACGTACCGTGGGTGTCTTAAGCAGGGTAAGAGGAAGTTTGTTAACACGGGACTTAAAAACTTGAAGATTTGGGGGGAAGGAAAGACCTCCGCTGGCAGTAGGTTCCACAGTCTAGAAACTCTAGGGATAAAAGAACGAACGAAATGGGAAGTTCGGGGCCTGTCCAATTGGACCGTATGGGGATGCATACGTGCGGCACCACGAGTTTCTCTGTTGGGAGCTGCAAGAGAAGGGACTATACTGGATAATTCGTCGGAACAGAAGCCGTAAAAGTATCTATAGAAGAGTGATAGATCTCCCACAGTTTGACGATGGGCAAGAGAAGGAAGTCTTTGAGTAAGTAAAGGATCATTAATAAGACGAACAGCCCTTCTTTGAATAGCATCAAGAATGCTGAGGGTTGTAGGGGATGCCATTCCCCAGACATGAGAACAATATTCCAGAGAGGGTCGAATTTGGGACACATACAAAGTGTATAAATTGGAAGGGGAAAAATACTTTTTGGCTCGAAAAAGAAATCCAAGCCTTTTTGACGCCGCGGTGGCTATAGATACAATGTGTTTATGCCAGTTAAGGTTATTTTCAAATGTGACGTCCACAAGGTTAAATGTGTCCCCGCTCTCCAAAACCTGGCCACTCATTAGCAAAGGGTGAGTGTTTGATGATTTTTTTCGCGACAAGGAACATGATTGTGTTTTGGATGCATTAAATTGAACGAGATTTTTGGCGCCCCAATCCAATATCAAATTGAGATCCTGTGAAAGAGATATCTGCATCGCCCTGCGTTTGCCTTCTAAGTCGGGTAGAGAGATTGGTTTGGGGACCTGAAAAGTGGAGTAAAGGGTACTATCGTCAGCATAACTATGAACGGGATTGGTTGTGGAAGAGAGAAGGTCGTTGATAAGAAGAAGAAACAAAGTTGGTGCTAGTACTGAACCCTGAGGCACTCCAGCATTAATTTCTGTAAAAGCTTGAAGAGTGGCCATCAACAATGACTGATATATGTCGATTAGAAAGATAACTGGAGAGCCAAGAGCAGAGTTTAGTTGGAAGACCATAGGAGGGAAATTTATTAAGAAGTGCGTCACGCCAGACTTGGTCGAAAGCTTTAAATATATCAAGAGCAACGATCTGGGACTCACCTAGAAACTCAAGAGACTTGTTCCAGTTGTGTGAAACGAAGGAAAGAAGATCTGCTGTAGATCTCTTGTGACGAAATCCGTATTGCCTGTCATGTAAAATTTTATGTTTTTCTAAATACCTAAGAATTGGCGAGTTAATGGATTTCTCCATTACTTTACAAAGCAATGAGAGGAGTGAAATGGGTCTATAGTTGGATGGAAGAGATTTAGATCCTGTCTGGAAAAAACCCGTGTCATAAGAAATTCAAAAGAGCCTGGTTAAAATAGGTGCAAGTTCAGAAGCACATTTTTTAAAAACGATTGCTGGTATTCCATCTAGCCCAGACGATTTCTTGGTGTTAAGAGAAGAAAGGATACGCTTAATGTGTTTTACCTTAAAAATAATATTGGACATTTTGTAAGGAACTGGGGGAATAGGGGGATGATTGACAGGTGGATGAAGGGTTGGATTGGCAGCAAATTGTTTAGCAAATAGTTCGGCCTTTCCTTTAGATGTGGAAATAATTTCATCTTCCAAAGTTAATGGTGGAAAAGAACTGGTACAGAAATTTCTACTGATGTTTTTGGCAAATGACCAGAAGGATTTGCTGCCATTTGAGCAAGAAAGTATTTTGTTTTTATACGGTTATCAAAGGAGTCTTTGGCTTCTGAGATTGTTTGGTGGTAGTGGTTTATTGTTTTAATGCTGGCCTGTCGGTTTTCTGGACTAGGATCGTGTAGAAACTTCTTGTAAGCCTGAACTTTTAAAATTCTAGCTTTGTCACATGTTTTAGTGAACGAAGGTTTGTGATTAGAGGGTTTGATTGTTTTTTTGGTATGAGGTACATAGGTTTCAACGCCCAATAGAATTGACTCGGTCAGTTGCTTACAGATTTCGGAAGGATCCTGGGAAGAAAAGCAGATAGTGTCCCAAGGGTACGTGGCCAAAAAGTCCCTAAGGCCATCCCAGTCGGCTAAGTTGTAGTGCCATACGGTGCGTGGTGGCATGGATTCATTTACCTCAGGATGTACAGAGTAATCAAGCCATGATCTGAGCGACCTAGAGGGGCAGTAACAGATGCTTCATAAAGTTCAGGGTTGGAAGTAAGAAAAAGATCTAAGGGGTTTGAGCTATAATTTGGCACTCTAGGAAAGTAGGTAGGAGTCATAATAAGGTTGGTAAGAGAATTACTGACTGCGAAGATTTCGGCTGCTCTGCCTTGAGTGTCAGTTTTTGAAGAGCCTAGCCAGTACTTATTATGGACATTGAAATCGCCAAGCACGATTACTTCGGCCATTGGAAACTAGGAAATGATACTGTCGATCTTTGTTGAAAGAAAGTCAAAGAATTCGACATAGGAATTGTCAGATGGAGATCGGTACAAACAACAGATAAATTTAGTGGAAGACCTAAGAGAAAGTTTGAGCCGAAGGACATCGGGCCTACCCGATTCAAGATAGATATATATATATATATTGCTTTGAATTTGCGTTGTTTCTAAAGGCTTAACGACGACACGCTTCACCACACTTCACACCATGCGCCATATATATACCGGGTGATGCATCGCCGGGCGGGACATAGGAAATCCCATGTAATTTTTAATGGGGTCAATTATTTGCTCCCCTAATTATTTTAGAGAAAAATTCTATTGAAGTTTATTGAAGAGCATGCAAATCTGCGTACATGGTAAAAACTTTAGATTTTTCGGTTAACCCGCTTGCTAGTTAGATGCTAATATATTTTAAAAAATTGTTACATTATTATCGCCTCATATTTATAAACAACAAAAAAATACCAGTTAGCGTGACATTACGTTGTCATTTTGAAATTTAGTGCTCTATTATTATCAAAAAATCGTACAGTGAAAAGATTAAAGTTGTATTTATACAAACGAATTAAGTTAAATTAAACTAAACTAGAGTAACAAATTTCAAGAGCTTCTGACATTTATAATATTTACATGCTTCAATAAATTATTAATATTATTACAATAATTAATATGTTGGAAATAAACTTAATATTTAAGAAATTTTTTAAATATTCCTCCATTGACTGCTAGACAATACCCCAGACGTTCATAAAATTGTCTTCTTACATTGGCTAACTGGTAAATTGAAATTTTATTGCATTCTGCAGAAATAGCATTTTTGATCCTTGTATATCATGCTTTTTAAATGGCCCCAGAGGAAGAAGTCATTTGGCCAAATATCAGGAGACCTGGCTGGCCAATTTATGGTGTGATGTAGGCCAATAACATTTCCATTAAAAGCATTGTGTAAATATTCTCGAACAGCCAGGGTATTATGTGCCAGGCAGCCATCCATTTGGTACCAAATTTCCTGTTTTTCCCTGGATACATCATTTAAAGCGGGTAAAATTAGTTCTTCGAGTAGTTCCAAATAAAATTCTGCATTCAAATTTTGATTAAGAAAAAATGGTCCCATAATATGTTGTCCGAAAATCCCCGCCCAAACATTTACTTTCTGTGGATATTGCGTCCTCGTTTCGACAAATCTGTGTTGATTTTCTTTGCTCCAGTATCGGTAATTTTGATGATTGGGTTCATTGTTTAATGTACATGTGCACTCATCAGTAAAACAAATATTTCTTAAAAAATCCCTGTCCATGTATGCCCTTTCCATCATGTCAAAACAAAATTCCTGCCGTCGTATTTTATCCCCATCCCTTAGCTCTTGATGTCTTTCATATTTGTATGAAATGCATTTATGCCTTTTCAAAATCCGGAGCACTGTTGATTGATCTTTTCCTATGATATCCTGAAGCTTCCTTGTACTCACCTTCCCTTCATTTTCTCCCACGTGCAATAAAATTTCCAAGTCTCGATCATCTGTAACATTTTCTTCTCTTTGATACTCCCTAGCTTCACATCTGCAGTTATTTATCACTGTGCCTTTGGCCTCAAATTTTTTGATAGTCCTATCGACTGTTGATTTTCCGGGTATCGGTCTATTCGGATACTGAGCAGCAAACATGTCTGACACCTTTTGGTAACTATTTCCTTGATAGTACCATTTAATCATCAATACTTTTTCTTCAGCAGTATAACTCGTGGTTTATCTTTTCGATCTACGATTTTTTGATAATGATAAAGCACAAAATTTCAAAATAATTACGTAATGTCACGCTAACTGGTATTTTTATTGTTGTTCATAAATATGAGGCATTTTTAAAAATATATTAGCATCTAACTAGCAAACGGGTTACCTCGAAAAATCTAAAGTTTTTAGCATGGACGTAGATTTGCATGCTCTTCAATAAACTTCAATAGAATTTTTCTCTAAAATAATTAGGGGAGTCAATAATTGACCCCATTAAAAATTACATGGGACTTCCTATGTCCCGCCCGGCGATGCATCACCCGGTATATATATGGCGCATGGTCTGAAGTGTGGTGAAGCGTGTCGTCGTTAAGCCTTTAGAAACAACGCAAATTCAGTTAAAAACATCTACCTACAGTCAATATATTGGCCATCTCGTTTTTTTGTCATAGATAGTGAAAATATTAATAACGCTTATCGGTAGTTCAGGCCTCGCACAATGACTGGTGCAAAGAGAAGAAACTTTTGAGTTGCAAGAAATGTAACAAAAATATTACCAAAATACACTACAAAATACAGTGTGCCGGAAATTGTGAAGGATGGTACCATAAAGAATGTTGGACTAGACTAAGTAATGATGAGTTTTCCGCCTACGAGCAACGCAAAACTACGCGTAAGCGGGCTTGTTTTGCATGTCTCGCCTCAGAGGAGGATGACAAAACTGCCATTAATGTAAATACTGTTAACAAATGTGCAATAAGAAGAAGTCGTGTAGGAATTAACTGCACATGGGTAGTTTCTGATATGGTCAACTCTGACGATACTTTCTGCCTACTTAAGAAACATCAACAATCCTAGTAACACCGATATTATGACAGCCATGACAAGGATCTTCGAAGAACTAAAGCAATCAATTACGTTCAATGGTACGGTAATGGAGCAACTTAGAGATACCATCAGTGTCTTAATCCATGAAAACAAACTTCTTAAAAAGGAGCAGGACTCTTTGAAATCCCGGATTGCCCAACTGGAGAATGTACTAAGTCACAGGACTTCCCTCTGAAAACTCAGGATGAGAGAAATAAAAATATTGTAATCGTCGGACTTAAAGGCGATGACAACTGTAAAGTTGAAGTTATGAAAGTTTGTGACGTCCTTGGTGTCCAGGTCTCTTTAGAGGATTTTAAAGTCACAGTTTTTCCTAGCAGCAAGACCATTAAACCAGTTCTAGTGTCTTTGCAAAATCACGACACCACAAAACGTATTTTGCAGCAACGAAAAAACATAAACCTCGACACATACTTGTGTAATAAATAATTAATAGTTTAAAAAAACTAAAAAACACGCTTTTATATGCAACCGAACTAAAAATTAAAAAATAATTTTTCATTAAAAAAATATTTTCACTTCATAGTAAAAAGCGTGGGGTGCTTAATATATTAAATGTTATAATTATTATATTTGCCAATATCTATGATGGAAAAGTTATGAAAAAATAGTAAAATGCACCCCACGCTTTTTACTATGAAGTGAAAATATTTTTTTAATGAAAAATTATTTTTTAATTTTTAGTTCGGTTGCATATAAAAGCGTGTTTTTTTAGTTTTTTAAACTATTAATTATTTTTCATTTTTTAGTTCGTTATATTGCACAAAATTCTTAATATAACAGTAAATTAGAACATACTATTTAATTAAGCAGCAAAAAGAAAATAACCAGCCCCCTATGAAATGACAATGGTAGCAAATTTTAAAATTTGCAAAAGATTGCAACTCACTAAAAAATTTCTTCTTCATTAAGTAGCAAAGTTTCAAATTTTGCCAACAGATGGCAATTCAGGCAATGTTTGGACCGTTGCCAACATTTTGCAATCCACTAAAAAATTTCTTCTTCATTTAATAGCAAAGTTTGAAATTTTTCCAACAGATGGCATCCTAGGTGTTGTTTTTATAATATAATGGAATTTTTTTCCTGGCGATTAAAAAAAAGATAAAGGGATACTGTTTGCAGATTATTGCATTGTCATGGGTCCTTAATACGTGTGCAAAGTTTCAAAGAAATCGAATAGCTGGAA
The DNA here is from genome assembly GCA_014170235.1 of Listronotus bonariensis. Taxonomy (NCBI): domain Eukaryota; kingdom Metazoa; phylum Arthropoda; class Insecta; order Coleoptera; family Curculionidae; genus Listronotus; species Listronotus bonariensis. Next base: position 48,651 of record JACEGR010003950.1, on the reverse strand, counting down.
GTTGGTTAAAATTAGGCTCAAAGATTCCGTTACATAGGCAGCCAGATAGATAGTTACAACCCAAGTTAATAAAAGCGTGTTAAAAAATGATTTGAATAGAAATTTTTTTGTCAATCCGGACCTGCCCAAAAATACACGTGATTTATTCATCAAAGCCAAGGAATTAAAATCTTGCAGGTACAAATATGTTTGGTGCAAGGACGAAAAAGTGTTTGCAAGAAAAAAATTATGGAGATTCCGTTATCAGAATAATCACAATGGCCCAGGTCGACAGTATTAAGATGGACTTTAAAGAATAAAAATATTTATATTTATTATTTTTTTTTTTCTTGGCTAAAAAGTTTAAATGTTTATTTTTGTATAAATATTTTTCTAAATAGACATGTTCGCGGATACAAGCAGAAATAAGCATTTAAATGTAGCTCATATTAATGTTAGGTCAATTGTTGGAAAAATTGGTTGAAATTGAACTAAACTTGCTAATTAAAAACCGGAACCCTTCTTTGTAACTTACAGAAACTTTAAACATTTTAATAATGAGGCATTTTCCCGAGATCTTTTTAGTACTTCGTTCGATAATATTATTTATGTGCAATCTATTAATGATAAGCTAAATTTATTTAACTCATATATTGTAAATTAATTTAATGAACATGCTCCAGTTAGAACTGCTCGTATAACAAAGAAAATGGCCCCTGGAATTACCCCAAACGTAAAGTATATTATGAAACTCCGTGATAAAGCATTAACAAGATATAAATCGAAAAGGACACCTGAAACATGGGAATATTATCGTCAGTTTAAGAAATTTGCCAAGTCTGCCATTGACACACGAAAAAAAGCATGTCTTCAAAATAGCCTTATCAATAAAGACTATAAAAGGACCTGGAAGACTCTTCATGATCTGCAGGTAATCAATAGCCCTTGTAAAAATATACCCGAACACCTGGGTAATGCAGGAACTATTAAATGACTTTTTGTGAATTCTGTAAATCATCTTAACCCTAACCCTAATACTCTTTATTTTTATTCTGGCCGTAAAAAGTGTGGTGTTACCACTTTTGAGTTTAAAATTGCGACTATTAGTCAGGTTCGGTCTGCCCTTTTTCAATTAAATCAGAGGCTGTTGGTATTGATGAAATAGCTTTATCTATGTTATTAAGATTAATAAATTACAGTACTGAAATTGATCACTTTTCCTAATGAATGGAAACGGTAATTTCTGCTACCAATTCCCAAAGTTGCTCATCCAGAAACATTAACTGATTTAAGACCCATTAGCATTTTCCCCACCCTCTCAAAAGTTATTGAGAAAATCTTGGACGAGCAAATCAGAGAGCATGCTCCAAAAAACAACCTTCTACCTTTTGTTAAACGTAACTGATGACATTGTTGGGGCCTCCGATCGCGGTGAACTCACAGCACTTGTTTTGCTGGACTACTCCAGGGCGTTTGATAAAATAAACCACCAACTACTTCTGGCCATTCTTTCATATCTCGGTTTTGCTGAGAGTGCCACTAACCTCATTGGCAGTTATCTGTATGGAAGAAAACAAGCAGTCAAGGTACATGGTGTACAGTCTGGATATCTTGATGTCACCGCTGGCGTGCCCCAGGGCTCTATCCTCGGCTCTCTACTATTTGGTTTGTATACAGTCCAGCTAACGTCGGATCTCAGTCACGTCACGGTACACTCAGTATGCTGATGACACCCAGATCTATCTGTCCTTCAAACCTGAGGACATCGGTAAAGCAAATCTTGAAATAAATAATGATCTTCAATCCTTGTTTAAAGCCTCCGTAAATCACATGTTTAGAGCGGAACCCCAAGAAATGTCAAGCTCTACTATTGGGGCCTAAGGTTAGCAGGGAACGTCAAAAGCATCGTTTTAAATTTAGTTGTAAATAATGAAACTCTAAATCGCGTCAGTCCAGCAAAAAATCTAGGCATGTTAATTGATGTTGATCTGAGATTCTCTGATCCACATAGATAACTGTATTAAAAAAGCATATATTAATCTAAAACTTATTTACAGAGACATATGTTAAATGAAAACCTCAGGAAAATCTTATGCGACGCACTGGTTCTGTCGCACTTTACCTTTGTGACTCCGTCCATGGCCCTTGTCTGGTGGAAAGTGACAAAAAGCGCATTCATCTTATACAGAAACTGTTGTGTACGTTTAATCGGTGGTATTAGAAAGTATGACAGAGGCGTAAGTGCAAAACTAAGGGAAATTGGATGGATGAATATGGACGAACGAAGGTTGCTTAATAGCTTAGTCCTGTATCATAAAGTTATTCATAAAAAAACTTCCTACTTATTTATATCAAAAAATTAAAATTTAGGTATGACTCCTTCGGCTCAAACTTTCTCTTAGGTCTTCTACTAAATTTATCTGTTGTTTGTACCGATCTCCATCTGACAATTCCTATGTCGAATTCTTTGACTTTCTTTCAGATCGACAGTATCATTTCCCAGTTTCCAATGGCCGAAGTAATCGTGCTTGGCGATTTAAATGTCCATAATAAGAACTGGCTAGGCTCTTCAAAAACTGACCCTCAAGGCAGAGCAGCCGAAATCTTCGCAGTCAGTAATTCTCTTACCAACCTTATTATGACTCCTACCTACTTTCCTAGAGTGCCAAATTATAGCTCAAACCCCTTAGATCTTTTTCTTACTTCCAACCCTGAACTTTATGAAGCATCTGTTACTGCCCCTCTAGGTCGCTCAAATCATGGCTTGATTACTGTATCTTACTCTGTACATCCTGAGGTAAATGAATCCATGCCACCACGCACCGTATGGCACTACAACTCAGCCGACTGGGATGGCCTTAGGGACTTTTTGGCCACGTACCCTTGGGACACTATCTGCTTTTCTTCCCAGGATCCTTCCGAAATCTGTAAGCAACTGACCGAGTCAATTCTATTGGGCGTTGAAACCTATGTACCTCATACCAAGAAAACAATCAAACCCTCTAATCACAAACTTTGGTTCACTAAAACACGTGACAAAGCTAGAATTTTAAAAGTTTAGGCTTACAAGAAGTTTCTACAGGATCCTAGTCCAGAAAACCGACAGGTCAGCATTAAAGCAAGAAACCACTACCACCAAACAATCTCAGAAGCCAAAGACTCCTTTGATAACCGTATAAAAAACAAAATACTTTCTTGCTCAAATGGCAGCAAATCCTTCTGGTCATTTGCCAAAAACATTAGTAGAAATTTCTGTACCAGTTCTTTTTCACCATTAACTTTGGAAGATGAAATTATTTCCACATCTAAAGGAAAGGCCGAACTATTTGCTAAACAATTTGCTGCCAATTCAACCCTTCATCCACCTGTCAATCATCCAATTCCAACTATTCCTCCAGTTCCTTACAAAATGCCCAATATTATTTTTAAGGTAAAACACATTAAGCGTATCCTTTCTTCTCTTAAAACCAAGAAATCGTCTGGGCTAGATGGAATACCAGCAATCGTTTTAAAAAAATGTGCTCCTGAACTTGCACCTATTTTAACCAGGCTCTTTCGAATTTCTTATGGCACGGGTATTTTTCCAGACAGCTGGAAAGCTGCACGTGTCCAGCCTATTCCCAAGAAAGGATCTAAATCTCTTCCATCCAACTATAGACCCATTTCACTCCTCTCATTGCTTTGTAAAGTAATGGAGAAATCCATTAACTCGCAAATTCTTAGGTATTTAGAAAAACATAAAATTTTACATGACAGGCAATACGGATTTCGTCACAAGAGATCTACAGCAGATCTTCTTTCCTTCGTTTCACACAACTGGAACAAGTCTCTTGAGTTTCTAGGTGAGTCCCAGATCGTTGCTCTTGATATATTGAAAGCTTTCTACCAAGTCTGGCATGACGCACTTCTTAATAAATTTCCCTCCTATGGTCTTCCAACTAAACTCTGCTCTTGGCTCTCCAGTTATCTTTCTAATCGACGTATATCAGTCATTGTTGATGGCCACTCTTCAAGCTTTCACGAAATTAATGCTGGAGTGCCTCAAGGTTCAGTACTAGCACCAACTTTGTTTCTTCTTCACATTAACGACCTTCTTTCTTCCACAACCAATCCCATTCATAGTTATGCTGACGATAGTACCCTTCACTCCACTTTTCAGGTTCCCAAGCCAATCTCTCAACCCGACTTAGAAGGAAAACGCAGGGCGATGCAGATATCTCTTTCACAGGATCTCAATTTGATATTGGATTGAGGCGCCAAAAATCTCCTTCAATTTAATGCATCCAAAACACAATCATGTTCCTTGTCGCGAAAAAATCATCAAACACTCACCCTTTGCTTATGAGTGGCCAGGTTTTGGAGAGTGGGGACACATTTAACCTTGTGGGCGTCACATTTGAAAATAACCTTAACTGGCATAAACACATTGTATCTATAGCCACCGCGGCGTCAAAAAGCTTGAATTTCTTTTCCGAGCCAAAAAGTATTTTTCCCCTTCCAATTTATACACTTTGTATGTATCCCAAATTCGACCCTCTCTGGAATATTGTTCTCATGTCTGGGGAATGGCATCCCCTACAACCCTCAGCATTCTTGATGCTATTCAAAGAAGGGCTGTTCGTCTTATTAATGATCCTTTACTTACTCAAAGGCTTCCTTCTCTTGCCCATCGTCGAGCTGAGGGAGATCTATCGCTCTTCTATAGATACTTTTACGGCTTCTGCTCCGACGAATTATTCAGTATAGTCCCTTCTCTTACAGCTCCCAACAGAGAAACTCGTGGTGCCGCACGTATGCATCCCTATACGGTCCAATTGGACAGGCCCCGAACTTCCCATTTCGTTCGTTCTTTTATCCCTAGAGTTTCTAGACTGTGGAACCTACTGCCAGCGGAGGTCTTTCCTTCCCCCTCAAATCTTCAAGTTTTTAAGTCCCGTGTTAACAAACTTCCTCTTACCCTGCTTAAGACACCCACGGTACGTTAGTATTTAGGCTTTCAGCCTTCGTGGATTGTCCAAAGATAATATATATATATATATATATATATATATATATATATATATATATATATATATATATATATATATATATATATATATACATATATATATATATATACAGGGTGATTCACGGTCGATGGTAGGTTAGACGTTTATGGAAAACGGAACGCAGAATTTTTCCGAAAATTTGGCATCTTACATTTTCTTACCTGTTCTATCGATCTAAAATATTTTCAGCATTGTGACGTTGCCGCTTCTATCAAAAAGTCCTAGAAACTTTATTTTTTTAAATGGAACACCCCCTGTATAACAAGTTTTTATATTCGCCCTTTTATTATAAAACTTTTTGTTAATATTGCCCTATACCTATCTCTATCGGTTTTTGAGATAAAAAATAATTTGTGTTAAATATGGTGCAAAACACGGCCCTAATTAAACTTAAGTAAATTAGTGCTCTCAATTCATGAAAAGTTGATGTTTTGGTGGTAGTTTAGACAGACACGATGTATTTAATTTACACCGGCAAATCGACTCCATATCATACAGGGCGTGCTAAAATTACTATTATTTCCGTTATTCTTAAAAGGAGTCAAAAGATAATTTTTTCAAATGAAACCCCCTGTATATTACTCAATAAAATTAAAGATGAAGAAGAACGCTTTAGAATGACATATCATGTCCCTATACCTAAATCATCAAGATTTTTTAATAAATCCGTTTTTTGTAAAAAAAAATATTTTTTAAAGAATTTAATGTTAAGTAACCATGGAAATATCAAGCTTATGACAGTTTGGTGACTTTAAATTTTATCAAATTATTTATTTTCCACGGACAGTGTGATCAAATCATTACCAGAAGTTTCAAAAAATTTAACCAAATGTATCCTGAATTAAGACCAATGAACGAGAGGAAGTTTGTACGACTACAAAATAATTAAATGAACATGTGAAAGTACAGAAAATAACATAATTAGGACGAATTAAAATAACAAAATTGTAAATAAAATAACAAGTTTTTAAAATAAATGCTGAAAATGTCCATTACATTCTAAACATTTTAAAATGTGCTTTTGTACACGACTCGTGGTTGCTTTTTCAATTTGATGGGGATCCAGATCTTCAATACACCGCACTATTCGCCGTCGCAGTTCTTCTTTAGTAGGCACTGGAGTAATGTACACCCTTTCTTTTAAAACACCAAAAAAAAGTCAAGCTGCGTGAAATCGGGTGATCTCGGTGGCCAATCCCATGGCCCCAAACGCCTAAACCAACGATCGTCAAACATTTCGTTCCCTGGAAACTTCCTGGGTACAATGAGCTGGCGATCCGTCCAGTTGAAACCACTCTTTTACCTACCACCTTTAACCTCTCGATGCTATGGTTGGTTGTTTTTAAATTTCTTGGTGAGATGGCACCGCTGTGTGTATTTATTAGTTCTGGGATCCGGAAAGAATATTTACAGTCAGTCGGGGCGATCATCAAGGCGTCTAGCGACCTGAAGCGGTTTGACAAATCTTAACGAAGACGAAACACGTGTCGCCGCCGTCTTGGTCGGGCCGGGGTATTCCATTTTCTTTTGGAGACTCCGTAATTTTTAAACAATCAACCATGGTAGCCGAAACTCTTACAGGTTATTTATTTATTTTTTTACCGTCATTAAGGAACGTATATTTTTTGTGTAGATTGCTTGGGGTATGTATATAGTCCTTTTAATAAAACTATATATAAAATTTTTGCATGAATGCAATTTCTATTGACGTTTCGGCTGGCATCCCAAGCCTTTATCAAAAATAAAATGGTCAAAACACTGCAAATAAATATTCTAAAATTATATAAACAAATTGAAGGATGTGCAATGAGTGCCGCCATTTCTAGTGTCATTGCACAAATTGTAATGGAAGACCTTGAAGAAACAATAATAGAGGGACTAAATTTTAATATTCCATTTTTTATAGATATGTAGATGATTGCATAACCGCCATACCTAAATCACAACAAAACAACATTATTAATTATTTTAATAGTTACCACAACAAACTAAAATTTACATTAGAAATAGAAAATGAACGAAAAATTAATTTTTTAGATATGACATTACATAATAAAAACCATAAAATAAAAACAGAATGGTATACAAAGGCAACATGGTCATCTAGATACCTACATTATGACTCTATTCACCCAATGTCACAAAAAGATCTGTAATTATGGGGCTTGCTGACCGTGCGATAGAACTCACTGATGCCGAATTTCGAGAAACAGCAATAAAAAAAAGCAAAAAACGCACTTATAAAAAATGGTTACCCAATAAATTTATTAAACTCAATTTTTAAAAAACGAATTAACAGATTTTATAACAAAGACAGTAACCAAAAAATAAAACAACAAAAATCAACCAAATATCTAACACTACCTTATATACCAGGACTGTCACAAAATCTAAAAAATATTTTTAAAAATGAAGACATTACAATTTGTCATAAAGCACATAACCTTCTAAACTCAAATTATTCAAAATTAAAATCACAAATTCCAAAAGAAAAAGAAGCAATGTCGTATACGAAATACCTTGTAACGATTGTAATGCTGTTTATATTGGGCAAACAAGTCAATACATCAAAAATCGAATTAACGGACACAAATATGACAAAAAAATAAAACAGCGCTAACAAACCATGCCACTGAAACCAATCATACTTTTAATTTTAATGAAGTAAAAATCTTAAAAACAGAAAACCATTCAAAGAAAAGAGAATTCTATGAAATGATAGAAATACAGCAGAAAAACAACGCCATAAACTCAAAGTCTGATACAAGATTTTTGAGCAGGGTATATAATGATCTTTTAAAATAGTTTCTTTCCTGTTTATAAACTTCCTTATTATTCCTTATTATTTAAAAAAATATATTTTAATACATTGTAAGTTTTTTAAGTTAACCAAAAAACAAAAAAAAAACAAACAAAAATCAAAATTCGTTAAATATTATTAAGTATATCGGAAAAGGTAAAAAATATGCAATACCTATATCGATGTAGTATCAGTGTATGTATACCACCATTGATAAAAGGATGGTGTTTGTTTTTCGTTTTTACATTTTACTGTGCGATTTATTTGATATTGTTTTAATGTAACTTGACGTGTAACAATTGTTTTGTACTATGTTTTAAGGTAAGCGATTTTTCTTGTTGTATTGTACCACCTAATTTTAGAATATTTATTTGCAGTGTTTTGACCATTTTATTTTGATAAAGGCTTGGGATGCCAGCCGAAACGTCAATAGAAATTGCATTTATGCAAAAATTTTATATATAGTTTTATTAAAAGGACTAGATACCCCAAAAAATCTACAAAAAAAAAATATATATATATACTGAGATTAATTTATTCTTGGGTATAGGTTTATATATTAGTATATTAAGTAAAACGCTTCGATCTGACGTTTCGCCCCATATACTGGGCGTTTTTAAAGTAATTTAAACCATGAATTCAATTTTAAAAATACCGAAATCCTGAACAAAAGAACCTCACCATCAAAAACTTCTGATTAAAGAAATGATTTACATAAAAAAGAACCTTATGCTGTTAACGATAAGCAAGACATTAGTAATCTCAGTCAAATATATCATAACTTAATTATTTAACTTGTTATAGAATATAATTTTCACACCACCATGTATATACAATTTTTATTACTCCTCTTAAAAACTACCAAAACTAACAATAGGCCGCCTTATACATATAAAAACTATGGTATTAAATTTATATAAAAAAAATAATACATTCCACATCTTGTCGTCTGCAACAAACAATTTTTAAACAGTAAGATTATTAGAATGATTCTTCGAGGTTCGTATAATTTTTATTTAAAAAAAAAATGTTATTGTTTTCTGTTATTATTGTATAAAAAAAAAATACGTAATTGTTTGGAAAAATTTTTTGAATAATTTAAGTAGTGTTTTTGTGGAGTTATGTGTTTTCGTGTTTTAATGAAATTTTAACAACTAGTATACAATGTAAGCATGTTTTTTCTGTTTTTTAGGTTAAAAGTACTGAATAAAATTTTTTTGAAAAAGGCCATTATATGAGGCGAAACGTCAAATCGAAGCGTTTTACTTAATATACTAATATATAAACCTATACCCAAGAATAAATTAATCTCAGTTATTGAAAAATGGTTTTAGAAAAATAAAAGTTATATATATATATATATATATATATATATATATATATATATATATATATATATATATATATATAGTCATTTAGGAGCCTCTATGCCCAAGAATTTAAAACTTTTATTAAATTATATATATATAACTTTAAAGAGTATTCTGTCTTTCATTTGCTGCAATCCCTAATATTTACAAGTTTGAATTCCAACTAGTCAGCAACGACTACCTCTCTCTATTATATATATATATATATATATATATATATATATATATATATATATATATATAAATATATAACATTAGCTTTTAAAAATAATTATTGTTTAATAGGAATTGAAAAGTTGTAAAACGCAAATTTTTATTAAATCTTTTTGTCGTTGCCGCAATTGTCTGTAACAATTAACTTACTTCTTCTTCTTCTTCTTCCTTCAGTTTTTTGGTTTGGCTGCTATCAAGAGCCATCCACCACCTCATTAGAAAACAATTAACTTAATAAAATAATTAACACATTCCATCTATAGCCACGGAAGCCTCAAAAACTTGGATTTCTCTTTCAAGCCAAAAGTATTTTTCCCCCTCTAATTCAGCATTCTTGATTTCATTTTAAAAAGAGCTGTTCGCCATATTAATGATCCTTTACTTACAGAAGAGCTTCCTTCTCGCGCTCATAGTTATTGCTTTTCTATAGGTATTTTTATGGCTTTTGCTCTGAGGAATTGTTTAGTATAGCACTTGCGGTCCCAACAGAGAAACAGGTGGTGCCTCACGTTTGATCCCAATACGATCCAACTGGAAAGGCCCCGAACTACCCCAGTGTTTGTTCTTTTATTTCTAAAGTTTGTAGAATGTGGAATGTGCTACCTTCGGAGGTCTTTCTCAAATCTTCAAGTATTTAGGTCACATGTTAACAAACTCCTGGCTTAAGGCATCCACGGTACGCGAGTATTTAGTTTCAGCCTTTGTGGATTGTCTAAAGATTTGAAAAAAATTAGGATTTGGGGGTATGTGTAAGGGAAAACAGGTATTGTTGTTAGTTTACCACCGGGATTAATCAGGGAGGTTTTTATTTTTACAAAATTTTCTTTGTGGATATTTTACAGCCATTTTTGTTTTAATTTTTCATCATGTGAAAAATAAAATACCGTAGAATACAGGGTGTTACAAAATGTTGTTAAAAGAGTTTAAGGGCAGATTCTACATCAAATAAAAAGAAAAGTTCATATAAATATGGGTTCGCAAATTTTTTCGTTCTCAAGAAACAGGGTATTAAACTTTTTAAAAAGAAACAGTCAAAAACTCTTATTTTAGTAAAAATTGTTAGACAGATATAAATCCTATTTAGGTAAGTATTTATTTTTGTTATTGCATAATTACTAATAAAAAGTTATAAAACCTAAGAAAAAAAAAAAGTCCCCCAATGCTTCTATTATAATCTAAAAATATGTTGATTAAGATTTTTTTCATTTAAACCAAACAAGATACGAAAAAAAATAGGTGTTATTAAAGCTTTATTTTTATATGCTTAATCTAAAGTAAACACAAACATTTTACAGACATTTACACAGTCCACTGACTGTGTGGTACCGTACAGTTTTTTTCTTAGAAATATTCCTTCAGTTGATCCTGGAGGTAGCGTCTCCAGGGCTTATTAAATGTTATTAAGTTAGCGATAAATTATCCCCTTAATGTCATAAATAAAACTGCTAAATTAAAACAAAATTGGGAAAAGGATATTTAAGGTATGTAAAAAAAAACTAGGTATTTTCTTTTTTTACAAAAAGAAAGTATCTTGAGAACTAGAAATTTGCGTAACCATTTTAAATGAACTTTTTTCATATTTTCCGTAGTAAAACCTGCGATTATTTTTTTTAACGACCTTCCGTATCACCTGTATACTTCTCCCGTATAGTTGGATTTGCATCCTGGCGCACAACAACGATTTGGTTGGCATTTTTAAAAAGAAAACCAAAACTTTTATACTATACAACCTATCCAATATACAAACACATTTACAACAATTTACTTATTTAGTGTAGAAAACAAATAACCTATTTAATATATAAACAAATGGAAGTAAACATAAATAAACCAAAATATTTGCGTGATGTAGCTGCGAATAGAGTCCGCGAAAGTCGGCCAACAATGGACACGTAGCACGACCTCACAGCGGGAACGGCTCTGCAGCGCGGGGGCCTGATAGATACCAAGGGCCTCGAACCAACTCTTTTCCCCAGAAGTGGAAATATGCCAAAATATGTCCCAAGGGGGTTGTGTGAACGATTTAGAAAATTTCAGCCATATTTCCATTCTCTCTAATTTCTCAAAGGTCTTACAAATCTGCATCTATGAAAAATTGTTTCAACAAGTGAAAAATCTTATATCCCCTAAGCAGCATGGTTTTTTTCATAAAAGGTCAACAGTGACCGATCTGACTTGTTTTTTACAAAAAGCATATGCAGCTATTAAATATAAAATAAAACTTAAAACCAAAAACAAGTAGGTATATAATACATAATGCACAAATTATCGGTAACGAACAAGTAAAAATAGTCATTAAAGAAATAAATGAACAAATGAAAACGTCAGGAACAAACAAAGTTATACTAAGTTACTGAATAATTGGAAACAATCCTATCAATTTGTTCCAAGGTCAAGAATGTTCTCTTCGTTATTGTTTTCTGGGCCGGAGCTTCTCCAAGCAGATGAATCCGATTCTCCAGCATCATCGCTTACGCTGGGTGCAATTATAAAAGTAGAAGCCGGACTTTTTGATTGCGGTGAGGATGGATTATTAAATACCTTGTATTCCTTATCTTTACTTGTACACTCGGTAGACTTTAAGGATTTATTTGAAACAGGTGGATAAACCGGCGATAACTCATGCAGATTATTTTCATTTGTCCCATTGGTAAATGTGAAGCTATTAGTTTCATTTGTATTTTCCGAAATCTTTTCATACACTGAAGCCCCTATTGAGGATGCTAAAATATCTGGTTCAACAGGTGTTAATTCATACAGCTCTACTTCATTTTTCTTATTCACCAACGTTAAACTAGTAGTTTTATCTACACAGTGGTCAAAATCAACAGGTGTTATCTCAGTTAAAATATCTCCATATTTCTCACTGGAAAATCGCAAGCCACCAGTAGTAATATTGGAATTGTCTAAACACTCTATTACGGTTCCTGGACTGGCTGGTTAAATAGGCGTTAATTCATGAAGTTTTTCTTTACTTTTTTTATCTGCAAATTGAGTCCCATCAAAACATTTTTCTTGACTTTCAGCATTATTTATTTCTGACGCCGAAACAGCAGTTTTTTCCAGATGACAATTATGTGAATAGAGGGAGTTCAACAAACACTCTTTTTCACCAATGGAAATATATTCTAAAGCCGATGAAGTGGGTTAAATATCATACATGTGGTGGATTCATATTCTATTGAATTCATATCAAACTATTACATTGGTGGGGTCATGGTTAGTTCTGGTTAGTTAAATCTTTTTTTTTAATTTCTTAATAGAATTAAAAAAATTTAACCAACTAGAACTAACCATGGCCCCCCAATATGACAGATTTGCTTGACCGTCTGTGGCGCCTGAAACCAATCAAATTACATGTTCGTGTGGTTTTTACTGTAGTCTTTAGGGTTTTATGTGGTAAATTGTTTAATGTATCTTTGGTAGATGACCGCTTGACAAAACACAAATAATTTTATAGGTTATTAATGCCGCTGCCAAGGGTATTGCTTGACCTGCTGAGCAAGTCGCAAAATTGATCGAGTCTACCTTTGGCAATAGACAGAAAATCAAAAGTTGCCCAAGGTAAATGTTGTGGCTGAATTTATGGAGATGCACATTGACTTGCTGGATTTAATTAAATCGAGTGTCGTGATCCCCCGCTGATTTTTTGTTGTCAGAACTAACTGCAACATCATGCAAAATATAACAAACAAATGTCATAGTGCCCTAGGAGAGTTTAAAAAGCATTTGACCTAGGCGCCTAATTTAAATCACTAATCACTGTCTAAAACCCGTCGAATTCGACGGGGTACAATCTAGTTTATAATAAAATTAAGATAGATTTGGGCAACACATCATTAAATAGCTTTAAAACTGTGATATTTAGGTATTTTAATTCAAATGAAATTTAGCTCATAAATATTTTATTATTTTTATTTGATTTCTAAAAAATAGTTAAATATAAATATAATATTTTGAAATGTTTTAATACCTTTACGACCAGCTACTTGAAGTCTGCCATCCAAAGTCCTTTGTATAGTAACACATTTACTTGGATGGGCACCACTTGTAGTTATTGCTGTTATTAAAGAATCTAGCTCATCTCTTTTTTCTTTTAGCTTTTTAACAAGTGACTCTATAGCTCGTTTTGCAAATCCCTCACTCTCTCCTCCTTGTCTGTGGCACATCAAACTGTGCACAATGCTTAAGCATGCATCTGCTGATGAGGGAGCATTTGTTGTGAGTCCAGCCATATTTTAACACTAAAAATAATATGTTTTTACTCTAGAAAAGTGGTACATAAATATTTAAGGTTAGGTACCAATAAATATGGTTTATTATATTGTTTTGATAATATCAAAAACAATACAATATTTTTAATGGTTTTAGTTTTGTCTATATTCATTTTAATAATCTACGGCAAATAAAGCCATATTTTTTTGTTAAATTGTAGGGAATATACATGCACTGATATAAGAATAATAAAAAAATAATCTCCTAATCACCCAATTAGCTATGGCCTGTAAAATCTTTTGTTCTGAATTAATGGAAGGTTCTTATTCTATAGTAACTGCCATTAATCTTCAAAATACTTGAATTTTTGTAATGACTAATGGGAAATAAATCATAATCCTTGCCTAATTAACTAGGATATTATAGGGAATGTTTAAGTCTACCTTTGCTGACTGAAAATTATAGAATGACATAACCTTAGTTTTGTTAAACTAAAAATAACACTGGTTATACCATAACACTACGTTTGACACTGGAAACAAAACTCGGCACACGTTTAAACTATATTAAATATTAAAATTCACTGTTCCAGATCAAAAAAATACACGTATAATCCATACTCCGCTTAATATTGCTACTACATCTGTAAATTCGCCATGGAATCGATAATTTTATTTGTTTTAATGATAAATAACAAATAATAGCTGTGTTTATTAAGTTTGTAACTGCGTCTGCTGCGTCTCACTCAATCAGTGGATTAAACTGTTATACACCAAGATTACACTCTGTATGCAAAATTACTATGACTATGGCTAACGCTAAAGCGAGGTTGGTGGTTGGTCTCATGCGAACAAGACCTTTTTATTTCCCTTCACTATGACAATAAAAACAGGAAAGACAGGATAAATTATTTCGCCTCATTATGCCAAATCAATGTTACCCCAACGCTACATGGCGTTTCTGTAAAAAAGAAAATAATTCTATTTATGAGTATTGCTGGTAGCCTATCGTATACTGTGTCCGAAATTGGTAAAATGTATTGGGATATTGGAAAGTAAGTAGGCACCTATAGAGAATGGAAAGTTGTGGGCCATGCAACCGTTAATCTAATACCGTTTTGAGTTATTTGGAAAAAAACTTAAAATGTGCTGTAACTTTTTGTTTTAAATAAGTTTTGGAATCTATAAAAGTAAAAACATTACCAGTTAGGACAACTTTTTAAGAGCAATGCATTTCTGTGTTCAGATTTTAATTTCTATACGTTTCGATTTTGAGATCAGGGCGGTCATAGGGGGGCATGGCCCCCCTCTACCACATCCTTTGTAATTCAATTAGGAATTTTACTAATTACACACCTAATTGCAAATATGGGCGTTTAATGTTGATATGCCCCCTCCCTCGGAAAGTTAATATGACCGCCCCTGTTTGGGATGCGATCGTTTTTTTGCATATGTGTAAAGAACGTTTTTTTTCCTTTAAGATTTTCATCAATTTTAGGCGAAAAACCAATTCTAAAACGGTATTTACCAATCGGTTATGTTGACGTTTAAACAATGCATTATACGTCAAAGTTGTCACCAATTATTATCGCGGTTATAATTGGTTAAACACCTAAAATTGATGGAAATATTTCATGAACGTCAGTCATGAATTTATATTCGTAAACACCGACACAAATACGAAAGGATACCGAATGAATGATGAATGAAAAGAAGAGCTATGGATCATAGCGAGCTTAAATTTGTCTGGTTCGCGCAGTGACGTCATGTGGTGACGAATTTTTATTTACTCAACGAGTAATACATATCTTTCGTCGGTGATGTTGGATTCTAACGCTGTTTTAATTTATTTTTAGTTGGTACTATTATAGAGATTAGTTACTCTTTTTTCTTATAGATTAAAGTCGTTAATGTGTACTCTAATTTCTCGTTTCTGTTTAAAATAAAGCTTTTGTTGAATGTTAAATTATATTTACATTCTTAGGAGAAAAATGTTTACCGACTGTTGGATGGAACATTCATCAAACTATCAGTCTATTAACTATCATACAATAAATAAATATTGGGAAAAAACTGAAGGAAAGTATAGAAAATTAATAATCTAATACAGTGTGTCACGCTAAGTGTGCATACATATGGGCAACTTTTTATTATTAATCTTACGAAAAAATTATTCCCCATAAAAGTTCTGCAAACCTAAAATGCAAGGAACAATTATGAATTTTTTGAGTGGTATACGAGGTATCTCAAAAATATGAATTTTCTTCGGGAGAAAAGTACTGTTATTTTTGACAATATTAAAAATATTTTAAATAAAAATGTTTAGTACTTTAGAAATATTATTCAAATATGCAAACTCGTTCATTGGCAAGAAAAAACTTTTCTTTAAATTTTTATGTTATATGTTATAACGAGTGATTCTGCTTTGCTATTGAGTTGTAAAATTTACCATATTTTTTATTTTTGAATTCTTAAAATAAAAGTTACACTAAAGAAGGCTTTCAATAATTTTATTTAAAAAAATATATATACAATCAACTAAACACATAACATTATGACTACTACAATTACTTCATAGTAATTCATTGGAACTAACCATAAAATCAAATTGTAAGTCTACAGTACATACGTACACGGATGGACTTTACAATGGGACAAATGGAACAAAAATTTAAATGCTCAAGAAAGTCGTGTATACAACTGCTCTTGCTTCTTAAAAAAGATTCACATTGAGAAGTTTGCTTTCCTTGTAGAGGGGCTCAAAACTACAAAATTTGAAAAGGATCAAGAAAGCTGCCCTTAGTCTTAATATCTTTACCAAAACGTAAAATAAAAAGTTTTAGATTTGAATAACGAATCCCATATCTAAAATGTAAATATAAAATGAACTTATAACTTTTTTATTTAAGCATCATATTTTTTCGTGTTTTACACCTTTTTTTACGTGATTTACCTGGTTTTACGTTTCTTTATTTAATTATATGTGTACTGTAAAAATGTGTAAAGCATCAATAAAAAAATATGATACCAAATAAACCTTGCATAACTTTATGTAAACATTCGAATAATGGATCCTCATTTAATTATTTTTTTTATTTAAAACTTTTGCTGAATTATTAAAAATAAAAGTTAGTTCTGTTAGTGAATGCGAATCTTGTTTTTTAGAGCAAAAGCAGCTGACATACCACACAATTTCTTGAACATTTAAATTATGGGTCCATTTGTCCTACTGTAAAGTTGCTGTGCGTGCCACCGCAACGCGGTAGTTCGGCCGATATCTATCTATGTAACGGAATCTTTGAGCCTAATTTTAACCAACTTCCAGCTATTCGATTTCTTTGAAACTTTGCACACGTGTCAAGGACCGATGAAGATGCAATAATTTAAAAACAGTATCCCGTTATCTTTTTTGAATCGCCAGGAAAAAAATTCCATTATATTATAAAAACAACACCTAGGATGCCATCTGTTGGCAACATTTCAAACTTTGCTATTAAATGAAGAAGAAATTTTTTAGTTTTTACACAATTTGGTTAGTTGCACCATGAGTGTTCAATTTTTATGAACAATAAAAATATAGGGTTAGTTGCACCATTACTTCAAGGATTCCATAATAAAAAATATATCGAACTAAAAATGAAAAATAAATAATAGTTTAAAAAACTAAAAAACACGCTTTTATATGCAACCGAACTAAAATTAGAAAATAATTTTCATTACAAAGAGTTTGTCACTTCAGAATAAAGCGTGGGGTTGCTTAATATATTAAATGTTATAATTATTCTATTTGCAAATATCTATGAGGGAAAAGTTATGAAAAATAGTAAAATGCACCCCACGCTTTTATTCTGAAGTGACAAACTCTTTGTAATGAAAAATTATTTTCATTTTAAAAACTTTACATTTTCTTGCTACACAGTGACGTCACATATACGTAACGTATTTAACCGTGTTTGAATACATCTCGGACAACTGGTTTAAAAACAATATAGTTATCCTTGTCGGGCGGGCATATGCAGTGAACTCATTAAAACTTTGTTTTGGTAATTTTTAGTAAACTATTAACATGAATGTAAATGGCGAGTGAAAATTTTTATATCCGGTGTAAACCAAAGTACATATTAAACCTAAAAATTAAAATCATGATTATAACCTAAAAGTTTATTAAGCTGTGACGCAACGGTTTGAAAACCTACATTTTCTTGATTCTAATATTTGCATTGTCATTTTCGAATACGGTTTAAATCACTCCGACGAATGCGTTTAGCAAGAAAATTTGACTTAAGTCTTCATGGCGCAGTAGAGTGGGTCGTTGCGCGAGCAGACTGAAATTAGCTACAGGACCTTAGAGCCCAAGTTAGGCAACCCGGGGCGCACTCAACTGAAGTTAGCTACAGGGCCTAGCGCCCAAGTTAGGCAACCCGGGGCGCACAGACTGAATGTCAACGTTCTCTCTGACGTCACTAACAGAACTTTAGGAATCTTGGCTACATCATATTAACCATCCAACTGCTGCTGCCTTGCGCATTCACCATTGGACTTCGCGCTGGGGAAATAATTACGTACCATAATAAATTTAAAAAAGTCCAAAAACGCAGATGCCAGGACTCGAACCGTAGACCTTTGGATCACTGCTTTGCTTTTAGTGTGTATACCTAGAACTCTAGGCCACACTTAGTATTATTACTTCTGATTACTTAACATTTCAGTATAATTTACACACATTTAAAAGTACTAATTTCTTCGTGACTAGTTGGCTAGCCCTCCGAAATGATGAACCCAAGTTCTCGGGATAGAACCCTTCGCCTGGGGGCTGGTGTTAGCCCATTGGAAATTTTACTGGACGCGTTGGTAATGACAACAAATCTTTTTCCGAACCTTCAAAGATTATTTTTAAAGTTTAGCCGTGGTGTTTGATTTAAAATTATTAAAAATGTTCCGAATATTGTTTTAGATTGTAATTAAATTATTTTGGGAAAAAATCGAAAGTTAAAAACCCAATTAAGATTCAAGTTTTACTGAATGGACATTTAAATCCCTAAAATGTTGCACAGTGAGTATCAGTTGTTCATCGCCATAACCATGTCGCCATCGAAGCAATTGAAATAAAACCGTTAAACAATGTGAAGTAAGTGGTGGTGGTGGTGGTATATTTAATCAGCAGTTAGCTTATACATTTACGTTTATGCGTCTAATTGTTAACATAACCTCAAACTTATCTTGAAGCGTCTCAACGTATGACATAACCTAGAAATAGGGTATATTATTGATTGACATTAGTTGCAGACACGTGGTTTATTAAATATATAGACAAAATGGTGAAGGTGAAAAATTATTAGGGCCTTAACAGTTTTTAACGTATATTTCGGTTTCTAGTAGACCGATTTTAGTTGTTCTTTTTGCTAATAATTTAATTTTTATAAATCTACAAATATTAATACTAAAATTTTTAATAATTATGTTATTTGAGTGTAAATAGGGCCTTAACAGTTTTTAACGTATATCTTGGCTTCTAGTGGTTTGATTTTAGTAATTCTTTTTTAAACAATTATTTTTTAATAAATATATTAACACTAATTTTTAAATAAATATGTTATTTGAGAGTAAATAGGGCCTTAACAGTTTTTAATGTATATTAGAAATACAGGGCTGTTAAATGTAGGCTGTTTGGAAATACAGGGCTGTTTTTGAAACAATACAGGGCTGTTTTTGGAAATACAAGGCTGCTTTTGAAAATTATAGGCTGTTTAGAAATACAGGCTGTTTTTGGGAGAAACACAGGCTGCTTTTGGAAACATACATGGGCTGTTTTTGGAAATACAGGGCTATTTCGGAAATACAGGACTCTGTTTTTGAAATACAGGCTGCTTTTATCCAATCAACGCATGCGTAAGACCGCCTTCCCTTTCCACATTAGAGGTAACACATGAATGCGATGAAGGATATGCCTGTTTTTTTCATGTGCAGAGGTTGCGTGCCCACGCCATTATAACTCTCTCCAACTTATATAGAATTCTTACAAAAAAGTAAAAAAAAAAAATGACGCCGCCACAACCTAGGTAAATCAACACTGTTATGATTAAAAACATAACCTAAAATTTATACGGGATAAGCCCTCGCCCTGCGTCTAACAATTAGGGCCCGAGCCCATGATAATGCCCCCGCCTGGTCTGTCCAGGCACAGACTGGCAAATAACAGTGACTCTAAAAGCAGTAATTGTTGCCCTAAAATAATTATACTGTGAAGAATCATTTGATAATAAAATAAGAACATATAATTTAAAAGACGGCAATAATAAAAAAGTAAAAGTGATTTTATTTAAAAAAGTAGTAATTTGTTGTCTTTAAATAATTATACTGTAATACACTGTTTATTAATGAAATAACAGCGATATAATTTAAAAGACGGCAAATAACATTGATTTTATTTAAAAAGCAAATTTGCTGTTCTCAATAATCATACTGTAATATACTCTGTTTATTAATAAATTAACTGTAATGGATATTTTTTAATTCCTCTTCCACTTGTTTGATTCTTATAACTTCTGATACCGGAATCTGCACAAAATCGTCATTTCCGGTCACAACTTCCCGGTTGTCAAAGTAGCCTTGTTTGGGTTTAAATGAAAGGTCTTGACTTGGAGATTACGAATTAGCTTTAACAGTTTTTATAATTTTAAGCTATTTAATTATCAAATGTTTGGCAGTCTTTTATCTTTGGTTTTCCTATGTCCTTTTTTTGAATGCAACACAGGTGATTCTCGGGCAGTGCATGGGAGCAGGTACTTGCAGAAAATCACCACATGTGTGTTCTCTTTGCCTTTATCGTCTAAGACAATTTTGACAGTTTCTAATTTCACTGCATACAGACTTGAGAGACTGTCCAAGTCTCTCGGACTTAACTAATATATGTATTTGCCACTATACGCCTGCGCAAAAGTCTAAACATGAACAGGTAATTAAATATAAACAGCAAAATGAACAGCTGAACAGCCCTGTATTTCCAAAATATACGTGGTGCCGTATTTTAAAAAACGGTTGCCGTATTTTAAAAAACGGTGTCGTATTTTTAAAAAACGGTGCCTGTGTTTTAAAAAAACGGGCCGTACGGCTACGGACCTACTGACTCGATGGATATGAGAATTACGTATTCGATAGGTTTCGAAAGGGATACCGAGAACTCGATATCGAACGAGTCGTCTCTGTATCGAGGTGTTAAGAATCCCACTGCAGACAACATCACGACCACACGGTTATGAGCTGGCTGATCAGTCTAGCAACGGGGGCCAAGAACCAAGAAAGCAAAGCAAAGCAACCCTATTTCTAGGTTATGTCATACGTGAGACTGACTAAGATAGGTTTGAGGGTTATGTTAACAATTAGACGCATAAACGTAAAATGCGCAAGCTAACTGCTGATTAAATATACCAACACCACCACCACTTACTTCACATTGTTTAACGGTTTTGATAACAATTGCTTCGATGGCGACATGGTTATGGCGATGAAAACACTGATCCAAAGGTCCACGGTTCGAGTATTGGCATCTGCGTTTTTTGGACTTTTTTTTAAATTTATTATGGTACGTAATTATTTCCCCAGCGCGAGGTCCAATGGTGAATGCGCAAGGCAGCAGCAGTTGGATGGTTAATATGATGTAGCACAAGATTCCTAAAGTTCTGTTAGTGACGTCAGAGAGAACGTTGACATTCAGTCTGCGCGCCCCGGGTTGCCTAACTTGGGCGCTAGGACCTGTAGCTAGCTTCAGTCTGCTCGCGCACCGGGTTGCCTAACTGGGGCGCCAGGGCCCTGTAGCTAACTTCAGTTGGTGCGCCCCCGGGTTGCCTCTCTTGGGCTCTAGGTCCCGTAGCTAACTTCAGTCTGCTCGCGCACCGACCCCAAGAGATCTCGCTCGCGTCAACGACCCCACTCTCTACTATGGTATAATATTTAAAATCCCCCATTCTTGAATTTTGTCGTTCCGATGATTTTCGTTTCCAGTGCTGCCGGATTTAAAATCAATCAATGACGTCCAGCTGTTAGACAAGTTTCGTTAGCAGCTGTTAGACAGAAGGATTAGAAAATATCCCTTAAACTATTCTTTTGCCAGTTTCTGACAGTTAAATGGGGATTTTTTGCATCTTAAAGATTTTTTTTTTTAAATTAAATTTTAGATCTTAATATAGAGATATGGGTGGTGCTGTAACGTCAGCGCGGTATTAACGTAAGCGCTATTATGACAAAGTTAAGTTATGAGCGATCTCGATTTTTACCGTCGCAGGTGGTAATAACGTTACCGCATGGAGTAATTAGGAGAGATAAGGTTGGTGCTGTAACGTCATGCGGTATTAACGTAAGCGCTAATATGACAAAGTTAAGCTATGCGCGATTCGATTTTTACCGTCGCTGGTGGTACTAACGTTACCGCATGGAGTAATTTGCGGGCTGATAACGCCGTGTGCTATTTGGGGTATTGGAAGCGAATAGAATTGCCATGTGCACAATATTTTTCTTTGTTAATTTTTTAAGGTTATATTATTTATTTCGACAATTTCTACAAATATTTGGGTAATAAAGTCACAAAGTAAAGCAAATAATTAATCTTTGATAAAGCCTTGCTTTTATTTTGGGATAAATGTCGCAGGTGAAAAAGAAGAAAAGTGTTAAGATTCTCAGCTTCCCTCTCTTCTCTGACAATGATTTGGCTAATCATAGAATGTCTTAGTCAAAATTCATCTGGAAAAAGTTATAAGCATAGTCAGCTATTTAAAATAGCGAATAGAATTGCCATGCGCAAAATATTTTTCTTGTTTATTTTTTAAGGTTATATTATTTTGGACGATTTCTACAATATTTTTGTAATAGACCCATAGAGTAAAGTAAAAAACTACTAATCTTATAAAGCTCTGTTTTTTGAATTTGAGACAATGTCGGGTGGAAAAGAAACAAAAGGCAAGACTGCGCCGACAATGTCATCTGGCCATCAGTCACTGACAGAATGTTTTAGTCAAAATTCATCTGGAGAAATGGAAAATGTACAGTAAAATGTGTTTGAAATAACGGGAAAAAAACTTCAGTATTCGCACATTAAAGCATCATTTGTTTTTGATTTTGTAAATTCGCAAATAGGTGACTGCGTTCGAAATACGGCGTCTCTCCATATCTCTTAAAAGCACGCACTAAATACCGTATGCGCAGTATTTAAATAGCGCCTTACCTAAATAACGAACGGTGTAGGCGGGAACCAAAGTACCCATATATCTCTCTAATATACAGGATGATAATGTAATTCTCGGTATTAAATTAATAATATAACGTAATTTTAAAACCACAGGTTTATACCTATAGACATATGGAGTCCGCAAATACTTCGGTCTCAAGGATATAGTGTGTTAAATTTCTTTAGAACACATTTAAATTGAAAAAAATAACGCTAAATTTAGTAAAATTCGTTACGTATAATGTTCGTAACGTAGTGGTTTTGGTTGCATTAATTGTTAATAAAAAATACAAATCTGAGACAAATCATCTTTTTAAAAGAAACATTTTCACATGCTTTTGTATGGTCCAAGGATATGCAAGAAGTGTATTTTAGTATTGTTTTAAAAAACTGATATGAAACTACATGAAACAAAATTTGTGGACAAAAATTTTTCGTTTGATCAATTCAAAGAAAATATACATTTTCACGAAAGTCTCGTTGAGATGTCAGTTTGAGACACCACAAAACTTAATAAATTTCACTAGGATATAAAATAGAATAAGCAATAATCGATTGAAAACAAAGACAAACTTTTTAATAAGTTTTCAAGATCGTAGCGGAGAATTTGCAGACTCCTTATGTTTAAGAATTTTGCTCAATAACTTTACGAAAAATTTGTTATTTACCATCACTTATGCTTAATCAGTACCGAATGAATGTTGATTGTTTTGTTATCATCGACTATTTATTTATTGCCCGTCAAAATACATTTTAACATTTAACAAACCAAAAAATTAATGTAATTTTACAATTATTTTGCACAAATCGCTCGTAAACAATAACAATAAATGCATAAATGTTACAAGCTGATTTTTTCTTGGTTATAAACTGTAATTATAAAAAGGCGATGATAAAACCGATTTTCAACCTGGCCCCAAACAAACTATCCGCATTAAAAATAATTTGCTAGGTTGACGGCAACCGAAAGGCTTCCCAGTGACGCAACAGAGCGCTTCCGAGTAGCTCAGGAGCATTTCGTTCTACTTTATGGCGTTCCAGTGACGGAAAAAGTGCTATGCACCTGAGCTACTCCGTTTTTCTTCCCCTGCCCTCATGCACCAACCCTCTTTTCTTTGCTACTTTTTTGTGCTTCAAACATGTTTTTATGGTTAAGGATGGATTTTTTAAATTATTTATTTAAAATGAATTAGATATGAAAAAAGAGATGATATTATGTGCCAAGAAAGGTTAAAAACAACGAAATTTTAAAATTTCTTAAAGTATCTATCTTTCCTTGTTCGTGATGCGTTCCAATGACTAACTTTAGAGCAGTTCAAGAGCCCTGGAGCGTGAAGCAAAATTTTCGTCACTGGAAAGCCACCCTGGTTTTCTCTGCCTGAAGTACGGTAGTTAATGAGCGTTATGGTCGATCGCGTGGATGGAGTGGTACGGGGTGCTGGTGTTTGTTGTAGGTATTTTGTCACGGCTTAAGTGTGCATGTCCCCCACTGCGCGAGGTCGTAAAATCCGAAAATGCTTCGCACTGCGGATCTAAATGTAGGTTATCTATGCTTTCTACTGCTTCCTATCAAGAGAAGGTTCAAGTAAGTTATAAGCAAAAGGGCCGAAGTACAGTACCTTGCGGTGCTCCTATTTTTATTATTTGTTCTTTGCTTAAAATGTTATTTATTTTAACAGATTTAGGAGTCTATTCTGCAAATAACTCCTCATTAGCTTCTATCTGCACTTACCCCTCGCCTCGCAATGTTCTAATGCTTCAGAAAGCTTATTGTGTGGCACTGTATCGAATGCCTTCGGCAATGAATACACCCAGACATTTTCTTCCATTGTTTAAGTGGTTAGTAACCTCCGAGGTAGGTTTGTATAAGGCGTCTGCCGTACCTCGTTCGGCACAAGCCCATGTTGCCCATCCGATAAAATATTGTTTGTCACCAAAAGTTTAATGATGCGCTCTTTTGGGCTCTTTTCAAAAGATTTTTGCAAAGCACGTAATTAAGACTCATTGGTCGGTAGTTACTTTATAATGTTTTTGGGTTCTGGTTTACTCATAGTTAGTAATATATAGTATGTATAGCTGGTAAGTTTTAATATGCACCCTGTAGTAAACATACATTGACATAAGTATTTTTAAAATAAATATTTCTTATGTGTAGCTGAACACTTGGCAAAGAACTATAGCATATCAAGATCTGCCCAGGATGAGTTTGCTCTTGGTTCACAGCAAAAAGCCGAACAGGCGATAAAGAAATGGGCATTTTGATAAAGAAATTGTTGGTGTGTTGGACAAAGAAAGTAAGAAACTTATTGATAAAGATGAGTTCCCAAAATTTAATTGTTATCTGGAATCATTAGCAAAACTTAGACCTGCTTTTGATAAGGTAAAAATTCATATTGAACAAACACATTTTTTTTTTTTTTATTGAACCGACTTCCAAATTATTATTATTATGAGTGGCGACTTAAATTTTGACAACCAAAAAGATACAAGAGAAAAAAAAACTTTTTGATTTGATTAAAAGCTTTAATTTACAAGTCATCCTCCCTTTAGAACCTACTAGACAAGTATATAATCAAACCATCTCCGCTTTAGATTTTGTGGTGACTAATAGTCCCAACTTCACAGCTATAAATTTTAAACCTAATATTGCCGATTGCTGAAAATTTTTTACTACAAATGTCCTCATTAAATACTACTTTAAAAGGTTTTTTGAAGCTGAAAACAGTTTTCAACTAAATTACCATGTGTCGCGTACAGATCCAAGTAATTTATATACCCTTTCTGAGGTTAACGAATCCTGGTAATTTTTTGGAATAACTTTTTATACATTATTATTATTATTATTATTATAGAGTTAAGACAGTAGGCGGTAGAAACGATGAACTGTCACTGTTCACGCGCCAATAAAGTATGTTAAAATCGCATTTCGATACAATCACGATTCACAAATTACATTGTTACAGTCATACTATACAGTCACTATTTACATATTACTTAAGTAATTGTCTAGTCTATTCTTAAAGCCATTCACAGAGGGGGCAGAGACAGAGGGAGTCCGTCCCATCATTCTACGATTAGGTTCACGAGAAAGTTCTTTCTGCATAGCCTGTGACTAAGCCCAGTAGTAATGAAGCTACTAGAGCTACTAAAAAAACAGCTACTTGTATTGACAATTGTATTACCAATGATATAGTTGGGTGCAATGTCTCACTTATTGATTATTTTATTTCTGATTTATTTATTATTTCTTTATTTAGTACAAAGCACTAATTACACTGCACAGAGGTATTGTAAACATACAGAGGGTTAATCGTAAGGACCATGTAACTCATCCTAAATCAAATGATACTGAAAATATTAACATTTAGACCTACTAATCCGAGTGACAATAAATAATTGTGATAATGTAGATGACATGTTTGATTCTCTAACAAACATATTACTAAATACGATTAATACGCACCTTCCTACAAAAACAAAAACCATTCACAAAAAATAAGGCAAAAAATGGTATAATACAGAATTAAAAACATTACGGGAAAACATAAATTTTCTTATTGGCCTTGCAAGGCAAAATAATGGGCTTGACTTATGACAAGAAATTAAGCAAGCCAGGAAAACTTATAAAAATAAAATTATAGAACAAAAGAAAACACTATTCAGACAAAATAAAAAATTCCACAAATAAACAAAAAACCTTATGGAATATTATTAATGATAATAAACCTAACAAAAAGCTTAAAAAATTAACAAAACTGACATCATTTCAGTTTAATAAATTTTTTGTTAATATTCCCACTAATATCTCAAATAAACTAACCAAAACCGATCTTGATCCAGATACTGTCACGTCTGAATCAATAAACAGCAGTAGGAGTATATTTTTATTTCCTATAGATGAACATGAGGTCAGATTAATAATTGAAAATTTGTCCAATAAGTACAGCTCAAGACATTTTTGGAATAAGCAACAAACTAGTAAAACAATTACGAGTGGGTCTTTTTAATACCCCTAACCATAATAATAAATGCGTGTTTTCTAACAGGTTCTTTCCCAAAAAATTTAAAATTCTCTAAAGTATGTCCAGTACACAAAAAAGGGTGACATTGATGAGTTAGGGAAATTACAGACCGATATCAATAGTCCCCATAATATCAAAAATTATTGAAATGGCATTTTGTTGTAGGGTGGTTGATTTTCTTAACAAACAACACTTAATTTATGAACGACAATACGGATTTAGAAAGGGCTTATCCACTACCAAAGCAATTATAAGTTTTATTGTAGACATGGTTGAGTGCCTTTGAGAGGGGGGAAGTGGTTTCTGCAACTTTCTGACGACCTCTCAAAGGCGTTTGATTGTGTTTGTCATTCAACACTGTTGAGCAAGGCACTACGGTATTAGGGGGTAATGCCCACAAGTTTCTAAAAAATTACTTGTCTAATCGCCTACAAAGTGTAGATCATCATGGACAAAGATCGACGCCACTTCCAGTACTTGCTGGAATTCCACAAGGTTCCATACTGGGTCCTTTCTTATTTATTCTATACACCAATGATCTTTCACACTATATGGGCAATATTAAAACATTGCAATATGCTGATGATACTACATTTTATTTTTATGAAAAATCTGGAAACTGTGGAACCAAAACAGAAATAATTCTACAGAAAGCAAGGAACTGGTTCGCAGCAAACTCTCTCTCTCTTTAAATTTGGACAAAACCGCAAACATTAAATTCTCCCTAAAACCAGATAATCAAGAAAAACAATGAGGTGAGATTCTTGGGTATGTATTTGGACAAGGAGCTCAATTTTAAAAATCATATCCTAAACCTTAATTCAAAACTCTCAAGCGTTATATTCTTGCTTAGAAAAATATCTGAATACACCTCACAGATGGTAGTAAGACAAGCCTATATGGCTCTATTCCAGAGCCACATTATGTATGGAATCTTTTTTGGGGTAACTCAACTAATTGGACATCAGTCTTTAAACTACAAAAAATGGCTTTTGCGGACTATTGCGGGTGTAACAAGCAAGACTTCTTGTAGAGAATATTTTAGGAAATTTAGCATACTGACTCTGCCAGGACTATACATACACCAATGCCTTTTGTATGTCAAAACCAATCCAAACACATTTAGTACTCATAGTTCTGTTCATGATTATGACTACAAGATATAAAAGTAAAGTGATAATACTTGTTGACGATGCTAAAACCTCAGTGCCAGTATATGTATATGTCACCATATGTATATATCTATGTACTATAAGTTATTGAGCAAATAAAGAATATCTATCTATCTATCTAGTGAACCTCAGAGAATGCCCCCGTAGGTGGGGTTTGGTATTACGGAGGAAGAAGTTGATGTTGCAAGTGTAGTGCCCATGCATTATTTTGTATGTTTCTATTGAACATCCCCTGTTCCTGCGCTCTTCCAATTTTGTAAGCTTAAGGGCTTTTGATCTCTCTTCATATGATAACTGTCTTAATGTGAATGGTATCTTAGTTGCCCTTCTCTGGACTCGCTTTAGAAGATCCAAATCTTTTACAAAATAGGGACACAACACCACAACTGCGTGCTCCAGTATTAGTCGTATATATGTTTTGTGGACACGCAGAAATACTTGAGGGGACATATCTCTAAAACAGTGATGGGTGAGATAGACCATTCTGTTTGCCCTCTTTACTACAGTGTTTATATGATTCTCCTACTTCAAGTCATGAGATACACACACTCCCAGATCCACCTGCTCAGTCACCATTCTCAGTTTTGTGTTGCCAATTTGATAACCCAGCTTTGGGTTGTTGTATCCAATATAAATATATATATATAAATCCCACAGAAGATTTTAGTATCATCCGCATACATGCTGGTTCTACATACCATGTTTTGGGCATGTCAGAAATGTAGATAATAAAGAGAAGTGGACCCAAAACAGAGCCCTGTGGAACGCCACTGAGAACTGGATGTGCACCAGAAAGAGTGCCACTAATCCTGACCTGAAAAATGCGGTCAGATAGGTAACTTCATATCCATTAATACTATATTATACTATACTGTTTGGATATAGCATGTCCTATAAAAAAATGTTAGGTTAAAAACACACTTTACAATAATTTATGGGTAAATACAGACCTAATAAAACAAAGTGAACATTTAAAAGATTTATACTGGCTTTCCAGATATCTAGGTACACAGGAGTCCAGAGATATTTACATGTTGTCTAGGAAAATTTTTCACGACAGATTAATCTAGGAAAAAATCATTTTTTTACACAAAAACTAGTAAACGCTTCATACAACCCAAAGATAATTTGGCAAATAGTAAACAGTAATTTAGATAGGGTAAAAAAAAGCTTAGATCCCTCAAAGATTGTTACCAATAAAAACATTTTAACCAATACTCTTGAAATTAGTTACGAATTTTGTAATTTTTTTGCCACTGGTGCAAAAATTCTAGTAATCACAAACTTTGGTGGGGATTTTGTCTGAATGCACTGCAAGTGAACCTCATTTGCAATCAATGTTTCTAGCACCTTTTGACACACAGGACCTAAACGATGCACTTAAAATTATAAAAAAAAATTAGCTGTTTATATGACATTCCGGTTATAGCCCTGGAGAAAATATGGAACTACGTTAAGTATCCCCTTTGCCACATGCTTAACACCTCTCTTAGCCAAGAAGAATTTCCAGAAAACCGTAAAGTGGGCGAAATTATTCCACTTTTTAAAAAAGGAGATAGGAAAACACTAGAGAATTACAGAGGAATTACAAGTTTACCAACTATTTTAAAACTATTTAAGAAAGTGGTAGTGGGACGTTTAGAGAAATACTTAAATAACTCAAATTTAATAAGTAACAAGCAACATGGATTCAGAAAAGACTTATTAACTATAACAGCCACTTTCGAGTTGCTAACGTTTATTCATGAAGATTTGGACTCGTCCGACTATGTGTCCGACTTTTTGACTTAACTCAAGCAT
Organism: Listronotus bonariensis; assembly: GCA_014170235.1. Lineage (NCBI taxonomy): Eukaryota > Metazoa > Arthropoda > Insecta > Coleoptera > Curculionidae > Listronotus > Listronotus bonariensis. The sequence continues at coordinate 18,813 of JACEGR010003950.1, read as the reverse complement.
TTGACTGTGAATAACATACTTACAAAAAAATGGAAGCACTTGGTATAAGGGGTAAAATAAACCAGTGGATTGTACCTTACATGGAAGGTCGCAAAATTAAAGTCAGGATTGGTGATACTATATCTAACGAGAGGGAAATTAATGTCGGAGTGCCCCAAGGAAGCATTATCTCACCACTATTATTTACGCTATTTATTAATAATCTAGAAAAATTCTTACAGCAATCTCAGTCAAAGAATAGAAGACTATAGAAGACCTTGAAATCAAGGCCAATGAAATTTTACAAGCATTTTCTTTATAGAAACAATGCCAATATTTATATTCTAAATTATTAAACAGGTTCTTTTAAGAAAAGTTCATATTGCTTCTGTAGCAATATGTACAATAAACTTCCAGCAGTTCTAAAGGGAATTGGTTTATATAAAAAAAATAAAAAGGGTGTGAAGAGCTATTTATTAGAAAATTGCTTTTATGATGTTAAATAATATTTTAAAATTGTTGTGTGATTTGTAATCTCTTCTAAAATACAGTACTTTGTCTAGCATTTTATTTTATTTTGTATAAACTTAATATTTTTAAAACAATATGTTTGTACATTTTTTAATTATAGTAGTAATTTGTTTTTTTTTCCGTTGTCATATCCTTTTGGATTATTATAGATAATGAGCATGAAAAAAAAATTATAGACAATAAAATGAAATAAATAAATAACTATACACTAAAAACATTACCAGTACGCTGGAGTAATCGCGTAATATACACAAAAAAACATACATGGTGAATTGAGAACCTCCTCGTTTTTGAAGTCTTTAAATAAGTCAAGTTGCTAGATTAGGTAGCTTTTAAATATTTTGTAGGAAGGTACAGTTACAGCAGGAAATGCCTCTGGAATTAATGATGGTGCTGCAGCTGTGGTATTAGCAGCTGGAGAGGAGGTGCAAAAAAGAAATTTAACTCCTCTTGCTGAAATTGTAGCTTTTTCTGAAGTAGGTGTTGATCCTATCTCTATGGGTATTGGACCTATTGGAGCTGTTCAAAAAGTGGTAAGTACTTATTTATAGCAGCTCAACAAATCATTTCATTTCATTTCAAACTTTTAAATTTTTTGATCTAAAAATTTGTACACATATTAGTGGCCATGCGACTGGTCCTCGACGACCAATCCAGCGAGGACCATACGCTTCATTTAAAAATCTTGTTACTTCAGCCGCAAAATGTGGTGGTGCTCCGTCATGTTGGAACCATAATCTGTTATTGTTTCTTAGATAAAATGGCAAAATATCGGGCAATTCGTTTATTAAGAAATTGAGGTAAGACGCTCCATTTAATTTATTCGGTAGAACTACAGGTCCGATAATTTCATTTCCAACAATTCCAGCCCAAATATTTAAAGAAAATTGATGTTGGAAATTTGTTGTCTGCAAAGCGTGAGGGTTTTCTTCCGCCCATGTATGATTATTATGAAAGTTTATAATGCCTCTTCGTGTGAAAGATGCCTCGTCAGTAAAAAGTACATATTTAGAAAAACGCCGGTCATTTTGCAGCTTATTGAGAAACCATTGGCAAAATACTTGTCTAGGGCCATAATCCCTGGGTAAAAATTCTGGTACCCTTGTAAAATGATATGGTTTTACTTGTTGTTCTTGCAACCAGTTTCTCTTAAACGCCTTACGATGTACTCAAAAATTATTTTACTAGGGGCTTTTCGTAGCGGGTATCACTCAGCATAAAGTCTGACGGCCTCTCTTGAATTTTGTCTGGTTTCACCATAAGTTAACAACGTATCTGTTAACTCTGACGAACTATAATTATTAAAAGGCATTTATAATGGTTAGAAAAAAATTTATGATAAAAACAATAGTGGCAATACAATGGCCAATTGTTTTTTTTTATTTCAAAACCTTCTTTGATGTTTTATAGCTTAACGTAGGTGGCGGTCAGTAGCTGCAGCCCGTATTAAAATCGCAAATATCCCGAAAACCAAACGAAATTCGAAAAAATGGTAAGAGACAATTTTTGTTAAGCATTTAGTAAAGTATTTAATTGCGCTATTAAAATTTATTAAAATCAGTGGCGTACATGTTTTAATTAAAAATATTATGTGTCGACCCCACAAGTACGCCCCTGGTAAAAATATAGCAAATTCCTTATAGTCAAAATATGGCTACTAATAAATGTACCTTATGTCCCAAATTTAAGCCAAATCGCTGGCGTAGTTTTAAAAATATTTAACCTGCTCTTCAAGAGCTTTTCATTGATGTATCACAAGTCTGGAATTTTAGATTGCTTAAGCTCTAAAACCGATAATTTTTGTTTATTAGACCAGACTGCGTAATGGCCGCCGCGTTTCATAAAAAACAAATGATGGTAGTGGTAGAGGAGCTTTCCTCGCCTGAGGAGGTACCACCCCACTCACTCCTTTAAAGGACCCGTGAAGTCCTAACGGACGTTTCGGGTTCTGTGTAAGTAAGTCAGTTTTCCTTCATCCTTAATTTTTCTTTTCTTTTTTTTTCCTTTTACCCCAAAATTATGTAAAAATGATGGCGGCACACCCGGGAGTAAAACATTCCGGAGGTAAAATACCCCTCCATTCGGATCTGCGGGCGAGGGGTGCATCCGGGGGCCATCATCGAAAGGTTTGATTTCCTTTGCAAATATAACCCAATATACAATACCAATATAAACTCCGTTCACCATCACCTTGAGTCATCTAAGCCCCACATACTGTTTCTAACGGAGACACAAATAAGTTTTAAAACTTCAACCAGCCACCTTTTTTCCCAGGCTACGAACTAATATCGTCTTTTCGCCCACATGGTGGCGTGTGTGCTTACGTTCGCAACGATCTGGCTTGTGCTCGAGTTTCCAATCTTGAATCGGGTAGGCCCGATGTCCTTTGGCTCAAACTTTCCCTTAGGTCTTCCACTAAATTTATCTGTTGTTTGTTCCTATCTCCATCTGACAATTCCTATGTCGAATTCTTTGACTTTCTTTCAACAAAGATCGACAGTATCATTTCCCAGTTTCCAATGGCCGAAGTAATCGTGCTTGGCGATTTTAATGTCCATAATAAAGACTGGCTAGGCTCTTCAAAACTGACCCTCAAGGCAGAGCAGCCGAAATCTTCGCAGTCAGTAACTCTCTTACCAACCTTATTATGACTCCTACCTACTTTCCTAGAGTGCCAAATTATAGTTCAAACCCCTTAGATCTATATAGGCCGAACTATTTGCTAAACAATTCGCTGCCAATTCAACCCTTCATCCACCTGTCAATCATCCAATTCCAACTATTCCCCCAGTTCCTCATAAAATGCCCAATATTGTTTTTAAGGTAAAACACATTAAGCGTATCCTTTCTTCTCTTAACACCAAGAAATCATCTGGGCTGGATGGAATACCAGCAATCGTTTTAAAAAAATGTGCTCCTGAACTTGCACCTATTTTAACCAAGCTCTTTCGAATTTCTTATGACACGGGTATTTTTCCAGACAGCTGGAGAGCTGCACGTGTCCAGCCTATTCCCAAGAAAGGATCTAAATCTCTTCCATCCAACTATAGACCCATTTCACTCCTCTCAATGCTTTGTAAAGTAATGGAGAAATCCATTAACTCGCAAATTCTTAGGTATTTAGAAAAACATAAAATTTTACATGACAGGCAATACGGATTTCGTCACAAGAGATCTACAGCAGATCTTCTTTCCTTCGTTTCGCACAACTGGAACAAGTCTCTTGAGTTTCTAGGTGAGTCCCAGATCGTTGCTCTTGATATATCTAAAGCTTTCGACCAAGTCTGGCATGACGCACTTCTTAACAAACTTCCTCCTACGGTCTTCCAACTAAACTCTGCTCTTGGCTCTCCAGTTATCTTTCTAATCGACGTATATCAGTCATTGTTGATGGCCACGCTTCAAGCTTTCACGAAATTAATGCTGGAGTGCCTCAGGGTTCAGTACTAGCACCAACTTTGTTTCTTCTTCACATCAACGACCTTCTTTCTTCCACAACCAATCCCGTTCATAGTTATGCTGACGATAGTACCCTTTACTCCACTTTTCAGGTTCTCAAACCAATCTCTCAACCCGACTTGGAAAGCAAACGCAGGGCGATGCAGATATCTCTTTCACAGGATCTCAATTTGATATTGGATTGGGGCGCCAAAAATCTCGTTCAATTTAATGAATCCAAAACACAATCATGTTCCTTGTCGCAAAAGAAATCATCAAACGCTCACCCTTTGCTTATGAGTGGCCAGGTTTTGCAAAGCGTGGGATACATTTAACCTTGTGGGCGTCACATTTGAGAATACCCTTAACTGGCATAAACACATTGTATCTATAGCCACCGCGGCTTCAAACGCTTGGATTTCTTTTCCGAGGCAAAAAGTATTTTTCTCCTTCCAATCTTATACACTTTGTATGTGTCCCAAATTCGACCTCTCTGGAATACTGTTCTCATGTCTGGGGAATGGCATCCCCTACTACCATTCTTGATGCCATTCAAAGAAGAGCTGTTCGTCTTATTAATGATCCTTTACTTACTCAAAGACTTCCTTCTCTTGCCCATCGTCGAGCGGTGGGAGATCTATCGCTCTTCTATAGATACTTTTACGGCTTCTGCTCCGACGAATTATCCAGTATAGTCCTCCTCTTGCAGCTCCCAACAGAGAAACTCGTGGTGCCGCACGTATGCATCCCTATACGGTCCAATTGGACAGGCCCCGAACTTCCCATTTCGTTCGCTCTTTTATCCCTAGAGTTTCTAGACTGTGGAACCTACTAACAGCGGAGGTCTTTCCTTCCCCCCAAATCTTCAAGTTTTTAAGTCCCGTGTTAACAAACTTCCTCTTACCTTGCTTAAGACACCCACGGTACGTTAGTATTTAGGCTTTTAGCCTTCGTAGATTGTCCAAAGATAAAAAAAAGATACGCATCCGGAGCGGCATCAACCTAACCATAGACATTTAAGATTCTTAGTGATAAACTTGTTACCCGATGGATATTTTGTGAGAGCGAAATTCAAGCCTTATACAAAAAAAAGTGATGCTTTTTGCAAAAAATGTAAATGTATCAGTAACAAAGAAAATAAAATCACCGCAGCATGTCTTCCTCCATTTTCCACATATTTCTAGCATTTTTCCAACACCTTGCGGGTTACTCAGCGTAACATGTTTCGGTTGATGGAAGCAAACACATCCCTTACCCTGTGTTCTAGTTCCAGCCTAGTTCCGGGCGGAGGAAACTCGTACACCTCATTTTTTGTGTGTCCCCATAGGTAAAAATCAGGAAGTTTGATGTCCGGTGATCTAGCTGGCCAAGCAATTGGCACATTAGAGATTATGTTGTCATTAAAGGTATTTCTAAGGTCCTCTACCACCTCCCTGGTACTGTGCGCTGGAAATTCGTCTTGCTGGAACAAATTATTCATTTCATTTGGCGGAAGTATATTTCTAATGGCCGGTAAAATCTGTTCTTGCAGGAGTAGCAAATACCTATCATCCAAGACTTTTTCAAAAATAAATGGTCCAATTAAACGGTTGTCTAAAACAGAAAGAAATGTTTTATCTAATTGTGAGACGTAAATTAAAGGTGCATTTTAAATTACCTATGATGCCACACCAGACATTAAAGCCAAACAGAGTTGGGCAGAATAATGAAAATCGGTATTCGAATACGAATACCGGCAAAAAAGTATTCGAATAATACCGAATATTTGAATACTTGGAAGAAAAAAGTATTCAAATACTCAGTATTCATGAATACCCGGAATCGGTATTCGAATACTGGAAACGAAAAGATTCGAATACTACTAAACAAAAAGTGACACCTAAAAACCTAAATTTGAAGAGCAAAAAGTCCCTACCTCCTTTTTTCCTATTTTGCTTCCCTTTTGTTATTCTAAGCATGACGAGCATTCGGATACTGCTTACACTTTTCGGTATTCGAATACTCGGATCGCCGGTATTCGAATACTCAAAAAAATTTTTGTCAAATACTCTGAAATATTCGAATACAGAATCACGAATACTAACCAAAAAGTATTCTGCCAAATACTGAATACCAACCACACAAATGAATTCGAATACTATTCGAATACCGGCAGAATGTATTCTGAATACTATTCAGAATACTGAGTATTCGAATACGACCCAACTCTGAAGCAAAACCTTGTTTGTAGCCGTCTTTCTTCTAAATTATGTTGATTTTCTGTATCCCAGAACTGATAATTGTGCCTATTAAAAATTCCACAATTTGTAAACCGGGCTTCGTCTGTCCAGAGAACATTGGATTGGAAATTGGGTATCTGTTGACATTTAGTAATAAACCATTGACTAAAGGCGATTCGTTAATTGAAATTATTCTCCTGAAGACCCTGGACAATATGTGGTTTATATGGATGAAAACGGTGTTTTTTAAAAACCTATGCACGGATGATTTGGGAATTGTTGTCTGTTCTTCCACTTTTCTAACCGATGTTGGAAGATCATCTCTAACGTTTTCAGTTATAATCGCCTCCCTGCTTCATTATTTTTTGTATAAGTTTTGGGATTTCACAAAAGATCCATAGGCTAACAAGTTCTTAACTAAGAATCTTAATGTCTTTGGTTAGGTTGTTGCCGCTCAGGAAATTGTTCTTCATATGCAAGTGCTGCAGCTTCTGTACTTCTGTTAAATTTAAAATACATTTCTAGCAAATCCACCTTTTTATCATTGGACTAATTAAAAGCCATTATTGCAAATACTGCTTGAGCAATCAGTTTTGGTACATCGGCGAGTAATAGAATAACAAAACAAGCGGTAAAGTCACGCATGCTTACATGCCGGGATTTAGTTAGATTGTCTCTTTTCCTCACATTGCCTATGTGTTATGTTATTTAGCTCAACCTGTATACTTAAAATAATGAAAATTTGAATTTTTGTTAAAGGCGTTTCTTAAGAAGAAATAAGATGCACGTTAATTTTAACATTTACATTATTTAAATTCGAAGATGCTTATCATTTGTTTTTTATAAAACGCAGTCTAGTCTAGACCTACTATCAAATAAACAAAAATTTTCATTTTTAGAGCTTAAGCCATCTGAAAACCTAGACTTGTGATACATTAATGAAAAGCTCTTGAAGAGCTCTTTTCAAAAATGTAAAAATTCAATACGGCGTCTGTATGAAATTCCAATGTTTGGGTAAATATCTCAAAAACAAATAAGGTTAGAAAAATATTTTTACTTAAATTAAATTTTTCTTAAAAAGTGTTTTAATAATGTAGTTATCTTAAAACCGTAAAATTGGTAGTTTTCGAGCTACAGGCAAAAGTTAAAAATGCACCATTTTGGTTTTCTTAATTATCTTAAAAACCATAAAAAATAAATAAAATCTAAAAGTAGACTTGATTTTACAATTAAATTGTCTAAAACTTTCCTAAGTTAACCAACACTGTAGCTCTAATGGTTCCCGAGTTACCCATACATGTAGGCCCAATTTGAGACACACTGTATAACCCCTTAAACATCGATAATATACAGCGTGTCCAGTAACTCAACCAACAAACTTTAAGGGGTAATTTTACTATGAAAAATAGAAAAAAACTTCATATGAACATATCTGTGGTAAGATGGCAAAACCCGATGTCATGTTTTTGGCCAAATATAGATATTTATACCTCTAGGTTCGTGTTCGCGAGATCTACCAAATGGAAAATATGGTACATGTAGATTTTATAGTTTTTGAAATATTCGCGGGGCATGATACGATATATGTAACATTCAGATTCTTTAAAGAGGGCAAAATATGATATTTCATGCAACATGTTCTGCCTACACTTCAAAAACGTAATTTTGGTAAAATAAAAAATGTTCAAACATGATAAATATATATTTACTTTTGTTTTGCCATCTTACGTTAAGGAAAATATTACATTTGTAAGATGGCAAAATAAGATATGAACATATTAAATATGATCTAATGATGACTTGAAACCGCTTTTTTATACAAAAATATTTTCAATTTTTTTTTCTGTTACAGTAACTACAGATTCGTACTATTAAAAAGTTCTTGTGTTCGACTTATAGTGATTTCATCTATACTCACCTTCTCTAAAAATATTGCATATTTTTATTTTTTTTTATCTTTGGACAAACCGCGAAGACTAAAAGCCTAAATATTAACGTACCGTGGGTGTCTTAAGCGAGGTAAGAGGAAGTTTGTTGACACGGGACTTAAATACTTAAAGATTTGGGGGAAGGAAAGACCTCCGCGGGCAGCAGGTTCCACATTCTAGAAACTCTAGGGATAAAAGAACGAACAAAGTAGGAAGTTCGGGGTCTGTCCAGTTAGGGATGCATACGCGCGGAACCACGAGTTTCTCTGTTGGGAACCGTGAGTGGAGGAATTATACTGGACAATTTCTCAGAGCAGAAGCCATGGAAGTACCTATAAAAAGGGATAGATCCCCCACAGCCCGACGATGGGCAAGAGATGGAAGCCTTTCTGTAAGTGAAGGATCATTAATGAGACGAATAGCTCTTCTTTGAATAGAATCCAGAATGCTTAGGGTTGTCGGGGAAGCCATGCCCCAGATATGAGAACAATACTCTAAGGGAGGTCGGATTTGGGACACATATAAAGTGTATAAATTAGAAGGGGAAAAATACTTTTGGCTCGAAAGAGAAATCCAAGCTTTTTGAAGCTGCCGTGGCTATAGATACAATGTGTTTATGCCAGTTAAGGTTACTTTCAAATGTGACACCCACAAGATTGAAGGTGTCTTTGCTCTGTAAAACTTGGCCGCTCATTAGTAGAGGATGAGTATTTGGTGACTCTTTTCGCGACAAGGAACATGATTGTGTTTTGGATGCATTAAAGTGGACGAGATTTTTGGCGCCATAATCCAATACTAAATTAAGATCCTGCGAAAGAGATATCTGCATCGCTCTGCGTTTGTTTTCCAAATCCAAGGTTTAGTGATGGGTTTAGGAACCTTAAAACTGGAGTGAAGGGTACTATCGTCGGGGAAACTATGAATGGAATTAGTTGTGGACGAGAGAAGGTCGTTGATATGAAGAAGAAATAATGTTGGTGCCAGAACTGAGCCCTGAGGCACTCCAGCATTAACTTGGTGAAAGCTTGAAGAATGGCTGTCCACAATAACTGATATACGTCGATCAGAGAGATAGCTAGAGAGCCAAGTACAGAGTTTAGTTGAAATACCATAGGAGGGAAGTTTATTAAGAAGTGCGGCATGCCAGACCTGGTCAAAAGCTTTGGATATATCAAGAGCAACGATCTGGGACTCACCTAGAAACTCAAGAGACTTATTCCAGCAGTGTGATACGAAGGAAAAAATATTAGATGAGATTGTTATTCAATCAATCATTTATAAGTCTATAAAGATCATATACCTGACATTAGACACAGGTATAAAATAAAATAAGAGTAACATAGATCAAAGTTTAATAAAATCAAGTCAAATATTAAAAAAGACAAGACAAAGCGCACAAACAATATGATTAATAAAATAAAACAAGACTAACAAGTTAAAAATTTGCCTAAGACTTCATTTCCACAAACTCCGAAAAACTGTAAAATACATTTGTGATGACATGATTAAAAATTCTTTCAGCCTTTTCTAAACATGCTTAGGGTCCTTGATTCTTTAATGTAATACGCATTCTATTGTAAATTTTAATACATGAATAATGGGGTGATTTTTAAAGGTAGTCGTTCTGTGTTTTGGGATTTTTAGTGATGACGCATTCCTGATTTTGTAGTTACGATTGTGCAGGGTCTTTTTAAATGCATCCTTATTCTTATGAACATAGAGTACACATTTTAAGATGTAAGTAGATGTTACTGTGAGAATTTTGGGCTTTTTAAATGTTTCCCTGCATGATTCCAATGGTTTTAGCCGGAATATGAGTCTAACTATTTGTTTCTGTGATACAAAGACTCTATTGATGGTTGTAGCTTGGCCTCAAAGCATAATATTGTAGGAGAGGATGTGGTATGCCAGGGCATAGTTTCCAGTCATTAGTGTATTAATAGAAACTTTATGTTTAAGTATTAGCAAAGCATAGTATGTTCTGCTAAGTCTAGAGCAAATGTGCTCCATTTTGGGTTCCCAGCTGTTTCTTAAGTTCAAATACGTCCCCAAAAATTTCATTGTTGCGGCACTATCATTTTAGCTCTTGAAGTACTATTATAAAAATGAACCGTCATTGTTTTTTCCTCATTCAGTATCAGTTCGTTAGATGAGCATCAATATTCATATTCTGACTTACTAAGGCAATTTTTCACAAAGTTCATCTTCATTTCTGGCATATATACCAACAGTTGTATCGTTGGCGAACTTGATGGTTGTTCCTGGCAGTTTTAGGTCATTGACAAATAATACACTTCCCAACAAAATTATCGCACATGCTCGATTTTTTCCATAAGCTCTAATACAAAAATACTTTAATTTAAATGGCCATATCTCTTTTAATAATAAGGTTATCAAGACGATAAAAAAAATGTTAGGACAAGGTGAAGCTATAACTTTGGCGTCATCGTTGTTATTTACTGTTAACAATACGTCCTACAGGGTGAATAAAAGTTAAAAAATGTGTTTAATTGTCTTGATAACTCAATTATTAAAAAAGGTATGGTCATTTAAATTAAAGCATGTGCGATAATTTTGTTGGGTAGTGTATAAATATTAGTGGTGTAAGTATCGAGCCCTGACCCAAGCAGCAAGCTGACGTCTTATTGACGTCCCTAATTAGTCATTTTTGGTCTGCAAAGAAGTGATAAATGACGATAAAATGACCTCCTTAAGTCACAGTCAAAAGACGTCCCGTTAATGACGTCATATTGACGTCTTTAGGATGACAAAAAATTGACGTCAATACTTTTTTTTCAAAAGGTAAAATGATACAATATATTATTTAATAAAATTATATTTTGTATTAGGGAGTAAACATACCTGATAGGCTTTCCATAAAGTCGGTATTGGATAGTTGGGTTATGTCACGTGATGATAACCAATTATTGATCTTATTTTTGATATTCCGGATAGATTTTGACACAATCAAATAATGTCACAAAATTTTCTGGCGGGTTTTCTAAATATGACGTCATTTGATTTTTATGAGCTAGTATGACTAAAAGTGATGTCGAAAAGATGTCACTTTAACGACGTCAAAGACACGTCAGTAAAATGACGTCATAATTTTGGTCCCATGACGTCTTCCGACTAAAAATGACCTACAATGACTAAAAAATGACGTCAACTTGCTGTCTGGGGAGGTGCCCCTAGGTTGACCTCATATTGGTCTGATTGGAAATTATTGAGCTGTACCGGGATTTTTCTCTCTTTTAGAAAAGACATTATGAGAGACAGTGGGTATATCCTTATTCCCAAACTATAAAGCTTATGCTGAACAAAACTAGAGTTAAGGGTGTCGAAGGCTCGTGACAAGTCAAAAAACAGGCAGGCAACGGCGTTGCCGTGCTCCAGCTCTTGTTGTATGACCTATGTCTATTATATAAAAAACTTTCGAAAGGGTACTTTGGATAGTTATGATGGTTTTCTGGTCACCCTTCTTAAATACTCGAACCATTTTTTCTACTTTTAGAGCTGAGGGAAATATCCCTGTTTTAATTGCTGTGTTAGTCAATACTGTTAAGGGCTTGGCTATTTCATAAGTTACAGCCTTGAGCACCTTTGCTGGAATACCATCAGTACCCATTGAATTTTTGTTTTTTATCTGAGATATAATACTTTGGATCTCCACATCGGTAGCTAGCTCTAAGACGAATGAATTGGGCTGGTGATGAACAACTGTGGGTACTTGTGAAGTTATGTTTCCAAAGTGACTTTTTCATTTGTCTTTTGCTATAGATGCAAAATACCTTCCAAATTTATTGACAACACTTTCCTGGCCTGATCAGATAATTCACAGTTGTGTATGGCTAGATTTATTGGCTTATTTTGCTTCTTCCTTCCAAGTTCTTCATTTACCCATATCTGTTTTAATTTATTTGGTGCACTTTCTATTCGTGTTGGTTACATTTTTTTAACCGTGTGATATTTTTTCTGTACAATTTTCTTTTTTCTCTATATTGGTTCCACAGGTGCTCATTATCGGTTTGCGGTGCTAATATATACAGTGAGGTCATGAAGTCTGGAAAAGTACCTTTTTCAGGTAAACGAAGCACCTGAGTAAAAAACATTTTTGAAAGAAAATAATTTACACAGGGTGTTTCAAAAACAGCAGGGCCTGTATCGACTTCATTTTTTTAAATGGCACCACTTGCCTATTTTGACATTTTTGGATGTTACGGACAATTCTAGACACATTACATGTACATTGTCCTATGCCTATTTTCAACTGTTTTTGAATAATCAAGCTTACATGCCATAATTTAAAAAAAAAAACGAAAATTTAATTAAAAATAATTTATTTCTTTTTTAAACAACAATTAAGGGGCATACTTTAACGTAACAAATGCTAAAACTGTTGCCCTTTCACTTCTTGGCAGTATCCTAACCGATCGATGAACTCTTGTTGCAGGATGCGAATAAAACAAATTGGGATTTGTCGAATTTCATCTCTTATACGGTTTTTTAATGCATCCATATTGGGAGGCCTATTAAAATAAACTTTGCTTTTTAAATATCCCCATAGAAAATAATCTAGAGGAGTCAAATTTGGAGATCTAGCCGTCCACTCATTGAGATACTGCCGGACAGGTACATTTAAGTGAGGAGGTGCGCCGTCTTGTTGTAACCACATAGGCGAAGTGGGTAAATCGGGTTCATTACCTGGATACAGTTGAGCCAAAGCAGGAATTAACTCCTGTTGCAAAAATTTAGATCAATTTCGCCGGTCAAGTTTTCGTTGAAAAAATACGGGCCTATAATCCTGTCTTGAAATATTCCAGCCCAAATATTAATTTTTTCCGGATACTGCGTGTGTGTCACTTGAGCCCAATGAGTATTCTCTTTTAACCAATACCTACAGTTTTGTCGATTGACACCATTACCATTAAGAAAAAACGTAGCTCTTGCATATTTTCGCAAAACTCAAGGCGGCGATCATAGTCGTCTTCGTTTAATTCATGTATTAATCTGGCCTACCTGTTCTAGGAAGGCCTTTTATACAACCTGTTGATGTGATGAATAAGAAGTTGATTTATCTGGTACTTTATGTGTTCAGATCCAATTGGGATAGTCGAGGATATAAAAAAGTTTTGGCTGGTATGTTAGTACATGTTTCTGTTTCATCTTGTGTGGGCTGTAACAAAGTCTGTTGTTGATTTAGGTTGGCAGATACTTGCTTAGTTTTTGTACCAGTATGTATTAGTTTTTTTCTTTAATATTCACAGGTGCCGTTTGTTCTACGGTTCGCGTACCCTTTGAAAGTTGAGTGATTCTATCGGAGATTCAATTTACGTTCGAGTTTCTTCGTGGATTGTCCTTTTTGGAGCTTTCTCTACTTCCAGATACATCTTAACTGTCATAATAATTTTGTATTGCGTTGAGCGACATTTGCTTATATTGAGTTTGTTTAATTTCCTGTTCAGAGCTTTCCTTATCTTTCATTGCAGCAGCTTTACTCTTTGAGTCGTTTATTACATGTTGGTGATTATATTTGAGTGCAATCCATTTTTCCTTGTTTGTTAGCTGTCCTCTTCTGTCACTTATATAGTATGGATTGATTATTTTATTGCAGTCTATGTAACAAGCTCTCTAATTGGTGCCTATAATACATGATACTGTTCTGGTTCTGTTGATGAACGAATTTATTTTTTACAAATGGTGCTCCTATTATAATTAAATTTGTGTTTTTAGTTTTATTTATTAAGAGGGGTGTATATCAGCTGATCGAATCAGTTTTTATAAGCAGTCGGCATACACCGCATTTGATAAATCCGGCAACCCTGCTGCCATGGAGCACTACACCTGTACCCCTAAGTTTGATTCATAATGGCCGAAATCCAGTCCCCCAGCCAAGTACGGCACGCGGCTTCTCTATTTTTCGACTCTGCTTAGAGCTGGGTCATGCGTTAGAGTGGCCCAGCTGTGTAGAATACATGAATTCGCAGACACGCAGACATTACTTACATGAGCTATATTAGAAGCGCATGTCGGGTGAAGAGCGATAAGGACAGGCCCCGGGATTAACAAATTGGACATAGTATTTGTACAGGGTGTTCGGTTATATTTTGAACGGGGATTACACACGCTTTATTGTTTGAGATAAAAAAATATTTTAAATACAAAAGTTTAAGGGTTTCATAAGAACCGCCCAAATTTGCTTAAAAATAAATAAATGAAAGCCGCAAAGTAAAAAATAAGCATTGACTTTTTTATTTAAATGGAACACCGTAAATATTTTAAGTTTATTGGTAAGGGTATATTACCTGTTTTCAAAAATATATATTTTGTTTATGTTTGGATCACCAGTTATCGCAGAAAATAACTCTGAATCCTAGAAAAGTCAGCCGCTCTGATTCATAGACAATTTAGGATGGGCGGCTTTGGTTTCCTATGTTTCTTTAAATATGGCCTTTTGTTATTTGGTTTGGTTAAAATAAAGGAATTTTTGAAATAATAAATATTTTAATGAAAAGAAAATTGAGCTACATGTTTTTATTTTTTACTTAAACAATTTAAAGTATACAGGGTAGCGTACCACAAACGCTTTAGTTTTTTATAAGAACGGTGTTCAATTATAAAAATATTTAAATAAATGTGTTTCTAATGGCCTAAGAAAAATATCTTTTAAAAATAATAATTTATACACATAAAAGGTTACTTTTGGAGTGAAATTGCTAAAAAAAAGATTTATATCCACCAGGTTTTCTAAATGAAATACTTTGTATATCAGATTAGATGTATAGTGGATAATAGGAATAAAAATAGGGTAAGTTTTTTTAGCCATTTACAAAGTGTATAAGATTATTAGGATATTGAGGATTTTTGACTAATTTATGATAAAAACAACATTTTAATAAAACCTACTATACCTATTATTGACTTTGTGTATTATATGATATTATATTGCTCAAATATACAGAGTGTTGAAAAACTAATATTTAATGTTAGGTATTACTTTTTGTTTTTTAAAAATTGAATATTATGGTTATTTTAAAACATGACACTTTATATATTGAAAAATTTACCTATAGCTTTGTTACCATACTTTTTTTGAACGTTGGGTGTTATTAATAAATAACATTATTAATTGCCATGCAGTGAATTATTTTACGTAAAAAATTGTTGTTGTTTTTGTCATGAATTCTTTAAAAATGATTAATTACATTACTCCCAAAATTCAGAAATAAACTGATATACAGGATGTTACATTTATAAATTTATAAATATAATATAAATGTGGATAAAATGATAAAAAAAAGTGTTTGTGAGCTTTTTAAACTTAATAATACAGATAAAGAACGTTTTTTATAACTTTACCATATTTTAATAATTTTCTAAAAAAAGGATTTTTTTATTACATACAATATGCTATTATGTCTGGATTTAAAACGCTATTTTATAAAAAAACGGTTCAAAATATCGATTCAAATAAAGTATACTTTTTTGTACAGAAATGATGAAGAAATCAAACTGTCAAGGAATTTTTATGATCGGTTCAGTATTACCGAAGATTAGCCCTTTAAAACAAACAAACAAAGTTACAAACTTTACCTCCTTATAATATTATTATAAATTGAAAGAACTTCTTTAGAGGGTACAATCTGACAATAAGTTTTTAATATCAATATATTAACATATTAGTTATTACTGCTGTGTCATTATCATATGGTTTATGTTTATATCACAGATATTGAACGAGAATTTTTCCTTTGAGGAAATCTTGACTAAAGCCAACGTATGGTTTTATTTGAGCAAACATTCAACAGTAAGAAATTAGTAGATTAAACGCGTCGTAGCATCTACCTATTAGCGCATTTACCTAGCGCACCATCCTTTGAAAAAAGTTGTATTGATAAAAAAATATTTAAAAAGCAACAACACAATAAAAAAATAGTATACGAGAGGTCACAATAACCAAAGGTACATAAAAAAAATCGTGTAAATTGTTACAGTACAACTGTTTTAAGAATATGCTGAAAAAAAAGTTTGTCTTAGCCAATTATTCATAAGTTTTAATAATTTAATATGTAACATAAAAAAGAATTTTTGGCGTTTTACTCTTGGTATCATTTTGCTAATGCATTCCATTAAAGAATATTTGTTCAGAAAAAAAAATAAATCTTTTGGAGGTCATTTGTTGATGGGTCAATTAGTTAGTTTTTTCTATTGCTTTGATGAAACCCCTAAAATAACCACAACTTATTTTTTCTTTATTTTAAAATAATTATTTTAAAAGTTCTCAGCTCTATACCGGCGATTCATCAAAGTGTATTTTTATACGCTTTAAAAGTTTATTTTTTACACAATTGTCAGAATCTTGGAGTTACCAGCTTTGCTTCTTATAGGAAGTCCTTTTGAATGTAGATGATCTACTAATTCGGGTAATAAATAATTTTCATAAAATAAAGTTACTTTGGGTACGCTTTTGCTTTTCCAAAGTATTTTATTACGAGTAATCTAAAAAAATAATAATAAATTTTGATAAAAAAGGTAAAAAATTAGGTATGATCTCCGTAATCTGCAAGAAAATGAATTAAAAATAATAATAATAATATTACATCGTATATCGGGTGTTTTTGAAATTTAGTCATTTGTCTGACCAGTTTATGAGACTTTTTAAAGAAAATGTAGTACATTAAACGCCTTATTATGACTGTATTTTGTTGGCACTTTAGTAAATAAAGTAAAACAACAAACATTCAAAAATAATTGCCAAAGTATTAGACACACTCGTAGAAGTTATTACCACTGCCTAAGTAAATGACGTAACTTGAAGAATACCCGGTATAATGTAATATACAGGATGTTTTTAAATAAAGGTCAAATATTTAAAGGACTTATTTTTAAGGTCACAATAAAATGAATTGTTTTACCTAAAAACTGGGACATGGGACCCACAACAAATATATACTAGATGCTATTGGCCACAAGAGAAATACTTTGGTAAATAAATTTTTGATTTTTGCCCCAAAGAAAATTAAAAAATCAAAAGCGAATTCTCTATATGTATTTTTAAAAAAGACCTCAAATAAATACTAGCAAAAGTAAGCTAAAATAAAAACTAGCTTTAAACTAAAATAAAGAGCGTGGGATGCAAAATAGTATCTGGTAATATTTATGTCGCGTGTATCTTTTTTTCTAATATTTTTTTATACCATTAAAAAATAGTTTAAATAAGTATTTACATGTTTTACCTTCTCTACCAATATTCCAAAGGGGCTCCATACCACAAAATAGCAAATGTTCTTTTTGTTATGGCTAGTTGTTCTTGCACCTGGTAAAAGTAATTATGTTCCCTTTTCAAATAGAGTTCTCCATTTTAAATTTCCGCAAATTTAATTTTCTTTTGTGAAATTCCTTCTATAGGGCTTATTTTAGAAATTGAAAATGGACATTTTTATCTCGATGATAGCATCATCTCTAACTAGACCATCGGGACTAGCTCCCAAATAGCATATTTTTTCATCGATAAAAAGTCCACACTTGGTAACACTTACATTGTGTTGACTTTCAAAGTCAGCTATAGCACGGTACTCGTTATCGTGGCCATATTTTGTCGCCTTATTACCCAAAAAGTTTCCATACAATAATTGTTTAATTTTGTTAATTGGCGCTGTAATTCTAACAGATCGTTCTTGAATCCACCTGGGATTTGAACTCTGGCCAACTGTACTTCTTTCAATTTCCATAATTTCTTCCTTACTTTTTTTAACTTAACAATAAAATAAATTGCCTTATTTAAATATATTGGTCTATCAACATCTAAAGGTATATAATTTGCGTCAGGGCCATAATCTTTATCGGATAAAAACACACTTTTCGACATTTTATCGTTTTTTTTTTACAAATAGTCTTTTTCTTAGATTTCAGATTTTTTGCGCTGGTTAATATATTTGTGGGTAAAGCTTTTTGGGGCTGTAGCCAACTACAATTTTACTAATTAAACGGTAATAATCGCCTTTGGCGTTAAAAGATAATGCTGCACAACGCGTTTTGTATGAACCTTTTAAACCAAAGTTTACTCTTTTCCCCCAACAAACTTACAAACAACGCTGTTATAATGCTTTGCCAGGTTATTGTTCATATTTAAAATAAGACTACTTGAATTATCCACTAATCTTTGCAACGCAATGTTAAGGTCGTCATATATGCCAGTTTCTTTCATTGCAGGAACCAAATTCCTTTCAGTTTTTTTTACAATTAAAATAATTTATTTCCTGGCATTGCGAATATCGCCCATAAGACACTCAACTTTGTTTTTAAACTGCCATTTTGGCCTATTCTGTATTGTGCTGCTTTTGTTATTGCAGTCCTCAGGCGTAAAAATCTTGCAAAAACTTCTTTTCGTAGGGCTAAGGGTACTGGCACATTTTTTTGAGTTACTTCAATTTTTATCTAAAAATAAAATGATTATCTTTTAAAAAATAGGATGTTTTTTTAACAACTTACTGCAGATTTATCGTACTTTTTGGCAAAATTTCTCAAAAAGGTCATTTTTACATTCCACCTTTTGTACTAAATCGTTGCCGTATGGCTTTATTTGCAAAAGTTTCCTATACACAGAAGAATCCCCGTCTCCTACCATTCTGGTATATTTAAGGGTATAGAGTTCCACACTTCCATAGCAGTAGAAGGTCCTGTCCAGTTTTTTTTCTTCTCTGGACAAACCACGAAGG
>JACEGR010003949.1:0-95374 GCA_014170235.1 Listronotus bonariensis | reverse complement strand
GTTAAATAAATTATAAGAAATGCGTAAATATTTCATTTTAATGCGAAAAACTCTAACAATATCACACAAGATCGACATTTTCAATCTCCATAAATTTAATTTTGTCAAACAGTTTTGTATTGGAAGAGGAAAAAGACAATTCAAAATCGTTTTCTGAAGAAGATAGAGGCCAATTTTTGATGGCAAATTATTTATGTGATAAAGATAATTGTGTTACGCGCCATAAAATTCCAAGCAAGAAAAGCGTGACTCCCCATTTTGCGACAGTCTAATGTGCTCCATCCCTTTGCACAAAAGGGGAAACACGCCGCTGTAACCGTTTCTCGCTTCTTTGTTATTAAATATGTTATCTGTTGTAGATTTCATTTTCGAATTTATATGGTTAATTTATTTTTATGTTTCGTACCCCATATGTGTTCTCCAAGCGTTAAATAGATATAGCTTAAGTTATGGTTACAATGACTATTCTAAAAATATCACGTTCTTTTCTCTTATTTATTTGTCAAAAAATATATAGTGCATTCCAGTTAAAACAAGCCAACCCCTATAGTTCCATTATTTTTACACTTGCACATATAAAAATATGAAAAACATTAATTTTTTATTTTAAGAGGGCACATTTTTGGGTCAAAATTGACTTGTCTAGGGTAATCTACTCCCTCCACCAACACAAATGTCAAAGAAGATTAAGTAATACCTTATCTTAAAGAGTTTTAAATTCTCTTTTTAACAGACTTTAGTTTTTCAAAATCGGTTTAGTAATTTCCGAGAAAATGTATTCTAAATACCTGGTGTTTTTTATTTTTTTTATTTTTAAAATATTAGAATTAAAATTGGTATGTAGGTATCTCACCTAATGTGCTAAGTGCAATATTTTATTCGGTTGTTTTGCTTTCACTTTCAGTTTAGCCGGAAATGACCTTTACTTTCTCAGTTAAAATGGGACACTTGGTATACTGTTATTCGTTTTAATAGCCTTTCTAATTACAATTACGCTCTTTTGGCTACATTTTGACATCTAGTCTATAAATATTTTTAAGTTTGTTTTAATTTGGCATTCCAATAATGCGATAAAACTGTAAATTTAGGCTCAAGTAACGAAAACAGTTTTAACTTTTTATTGTGCTGTGACTACTTTGTTCAAAATTTAAAGTTTTATTACATTTATGGTACTTTCATCTCTTCTTATTCAGTAACAGTAAAGTAAAAAAAATAATGATGACATCTGGCTAATGGGCTTCCCTTGGGGGATATTTATTTTAAATTGAATTAAAATACGACAATTTAAGGTTAGTTGGCGTGCAAAATTTAAAACAAAAATTTTAAAAAATAAAACAGACATTTTTTCTTAATAATTTAGTTGACTTAGAAATTCAAATTTTTTCCTTTAAAATAAGTTTTCTAGCTATAATGTGTCGAAATAATTTAATTTATTTTAATTTTTGTTTTCTCCTAAACATTTTTAACGACAAAATTAAAAAATCTAAATAAAATTGGAAAAGTACACCAAGTGTGTATTCATGTTTTTTCCAAAAGCTGCATTAATATTTTACAAATAAAATGTAGCAAGCCATGGCAAAAGGTCATTAAAAAAATATATTTAACTTTAACAGTTCCCACAAACAGTTTTTTAATTTAATTTAATTTGGATATATGATGTTGCATATTTTATACCAATTATATTTGCAACACAAGTAGGCTTTAAAATAAAGCAACACAATACAGTAAAATGATCTGCCTTGTTTACATTTTTTTATTACAATATAGCTTTTAGAAGAAACAGGTTTATACACTTAGAGTACTTGCCGAATTTCATTTTTTTAATTTCTTTAAAATCACAATTAATTAAATTAATGTTTAACTTTATATTTGGCACTTATTTTTGAAGCAAGATATTAAAATTTCTAAGTCGAACAATTTTTTTTTAACAAAACATTCTTTTTAATTTTTTTAAACTTTTATTTTAAATTTTGCACATCGACCTAAAATTAAATATTAAATTTCTTTAAATACCAACCTATTTTCTGGATATTTTAGAAATTTCTTGACCAAAATTTGATGCAACAGTAGAGAGTTATTAGGGATTCGGTCTATATAGGCTTTAAAATTTAAACACTTTTTAGCGAGGCCGAACTTTCGGATCCGTTTATTTTCTTTTTCAAGGCGCTAACATGTTTATATGAAAAATTAAGTGCCAGGGAACAGAAAAATAGTAATGTAAATAATAAAATATAAAATGTAAATTACTTTGCAAAAATTGTGTATATATGTATACTTTAAATAATAAATTATAAATTGTAAATTCTTTTTATATAAAGATTTTGTATTATGACATAAAAAATAATTTACAAATAATAATTTACTATTTAAACTATACATATATACATTTTTTTAAGTACTTTACATTTTATATTTTATTATTTACATTACTATTTTTCTGTTCCCTGGTACACAACAGCTACCTGTATGAATAAGAGAAACAAATTAAAAACAAGGCAGATGTGAAAACCTAAGAACCTTCCTATTTTTTGTACTACTAAATATTATCATTTAAATATAACAAAAAAATGTAGATCGTTCCCTTAAGGTTTTGTGATAAAATTACTCTACTTTTCACCTTTGTAAAAAACTAAGCAATTTAATTTTTTTCAAAACGATAAAAGCATTTTTTTTTAAGAATAGCCATTTGGATTTTACAATGAAAATACCCAGTCGGGCAGCAGTTTAGATTAAAAAGGTAATAAAAAGTCAAAGAGAAAAATCAAAATTTTCAGATGGAAACTTTTTTATATAAAATACTTGTGAACCTACACATGTTTAAACGGTTTTACTTAGCTTAACCAGTTTATTTGTTAGATTAAGTAATTGGATTTGACCCCCTTCCCGACGACGGATCGATCTGAAATTTGGTACACACTTTTAATCTGGATGACAATATAATATCATACATTCTTTATGATTGTAAATCCAAAATGGCCGCCGATACAAAATGACGGATTATATATTACTTTACAACAACCTTATTATGGGTGTCAGATGGAAGGGCTTGATTGGTAAAGCTGGGACCAGATTTAATTCATTCTGAAAGGGATGCCGCTAAGTAGGCAAATTATCATAATGTAAACAAACCCTTTTGTAAACAATGATTCGTTGCAGCAACTTGTCATCTTTTATATCAGTACAAAGACGCAAATTGATGATGTTTTCTAAGTATGTGATACGTGTTTTAGCAATGTTTTTTTTTATTTATCTAAAAATCAGGCTCTGTCAGAGGCTATGTGCTTTCGAAAAGGTTTGTTTACTTTATTTTTTTATTTATTATATTTTTTTGTGTAATATGCGGCTTTGCTTTCAAAATGAATTATATGTAGTTCAGACTGAACTAAAGATGTAGACAGAAATTCAAGATGGCCGCCGCCACCAAATGGTGGATAACGTATTTCTTCCACAACTAATTTAATATGAATATCAAATGAAAAGGCCTAATTGGAAGACTAGAGCTCACTATAAAAAAATTAAAATCCAAGATGGCCGTCGCTACAGAATGGCGGATTATATATTATTTTCCACAATTTATTCAATAAAAGGACGTGACAAGTAAAACAGAACTGATTCTGAAATAAATAAATTTAATAGAATAGGAGGTATTAGCAATTGATGCTCGTATTTACTGAATGCAATTTCAGTAGGGCATCAACGGCAGGATTTAATATCCTACCGCTGGACTATGAAACTTTTCTAATAATAAGTAGACGCTTGTTTTCTGTGCTATTCACCACGACTCATTACAGCCTCACTGATGAGTGCCTGTAAGGCAGGCGAAACCGGTCTGAAGAAAGTCGTGGTACTCGTGGTGGATAGTATAGAAAAGCAGGATGTTTTCGTTTGACTGTCTTTAAAGAGAGTAAAATACTTTGTATTTATATATGTATAATTTAATATTCAACGCTTTTACTTAGGTTGACGAGTTAATTTGTAATTTATTATTTATTTATTTGTTTGGTTCAAATTTAGTAATTGGATTTTAACCCCTTCCCGACGACAGATCGATCGTAAATTTGGTACACACTCTGAATCTTAATGACAATACAATATATTACATTCTTTATAATTGTTAATCCAAGATGGCCGCCGATACAAAATAGCGGATTACGTATTATTTCACAATAACCTCAATATGGGTATTAAATAATGGGGCTTGATTGGTAGAATAGAGCCCATAAATAATAAAAATAAATCCAAGATGGCTGCCGCCACAAAATGGCTAATAACCTTTTTTTTCACAACTATCTCAATATGGATATCAAATAAAAGGGTTTTACTGGAAGAATAGAGCTAACTATAAGAAAATTAAAATCCAAGAAGGCCGTCGCTACAAAATGGCAGATTATATATTTTTTCCACAACTACTTTAATGTGGGTAAGGTAATAAAGGGACTTAATTAGTAGAATAGAACTTAATATGAAATAAATAAACTTAATAGAATGGGAGGTATCAACTGACAACAAAACTAGAAGCTTAAAAATATTTAATATAAAAAAATATTTTATGTTAAACGGTTTTATGTACTAAAAGTTAAAAAATAATTCGGTAAGTCCTAGTTACCAGATCACTTTAATCTTCTCATCAATCGGGGTATTGATCAGACAAATAATAAAATAGTTGGGCACGTGAAATTTTCATCTTAACATTAGGTCTAGATTTGCTACGCCCAACGATTTTTATTTGTCTAATTAGTACCCCAGATAATTGGGAAGATTGGTGCGATCGGCTAGCTGAGCATAACCGAAGTATTTTTGTAGCTTTTAGAACAAAACCTACATAGTTTTTATTGTAGTAAAACAGTTTACCATATTTTTTTCATATAATTTATTTTTATTTAGTTACGCATAATAAATGATCTTCTATATATACCAATAAACACAATACAGTGAAAAATTCAGCGAGGTGAGAAAAAAGCGCACTAGAGGTATTTTGTCAGTGTAGTAATTTAGTCTTTTTTTGTGGTTTGTTTTCCAGAGCGTTATAATTCACTGCTATTCGCAATGGCAAAATTTGCATTTAAATGGTAGTTGCAATTGGCACTAAAATCCTTTAAATCGAAAAATACATACACGAGATTAGTCAAGAGTGTTAATAGCCACAGTTTTAAAAATCGTCAAAATTTGTTTGGTTTTAATTCTTCAATTTAAGTAATGGTGGCAAAAGGTACAAATAAAATCGGTATTACTGCTCTTCGGGTTTATAGTTATTAAACTCAGTTTATTAAAACCTGCAGTTTGTACTAATGTATGTACATGTACCTGGTTACTACATTTCGTTATAAAAACTTTTATATTACCTTTTTATTACTACAATACTATTTTTTAAAAAGCAATTTAGTCAATATACCGGGTAGTGCATTTTCAGACCAGGAAATTTCATTTAAATTTTAATACCTTCAAATATTGGCTTCCCTATTGATTTTACAACAAAATTTTCTAATACTATTTTGAAAAACGTTGATAAGATAACCCTACACAGTAAATTTCGTTATTTTTTAAGAAGCACATCAAATGATATTTTAGAAAGGCCTTTTATAAAATTATTGCCTGTTACATACACTTTTACAATTTTGTTCTATTGCTAAAAATAAAAGTAGTTAGCTCCTGGGCATTTTCCATATTTTTAGTTAGAGCTCGCCCTGCATGATACCAAATTAAGTAAAATTTTGTATTTATTAATTTTGGACCATGCGACTAGTTTTCCCAAAATGTTTTTCCTAAAATTTAAAATTTTTTGGTCTATTTGTCCTTTTGTAATACCTTTCCTGGGACACACTGTATAAACATTTATTTTTGTAAATTGTACATTTTAAAACTAGCCCCTTAAATGTACAGATATTGCTTTATTAGAATAAATCGTAAAGTCAAAATAATGCCTACCAATTAAATATTTACCAGCAATAAAAAAATCTAAAGTGATCCAAAATTTTTGCTGGATTGTGTTCTTGGTCACCATTTATGAAGTTAAATTAAAATATTATCAATAATAAAGCTTTTCGTTATTTTACCAAAAAAACATGAAACCTAAAATATGCAAAAATAGTAGAGTTAATTTTGTTTGATAATATTGGTTACTGGGTTAATTAGAGTCTAATTTAACATTTTGTAATAAAGCCTAATAATTAACAACAAATTTATTGAAATAATTTATCCTTATCTACATCTCTTATTTAAGCAGGTAAAATAAACAGCCTATCCAATCTAACGTTTTCAATTATGAGTAAAACATCTTTAAAACCAATAAGTGTTACTATGATTTATAATTTTCTAACGTAGTTTTTCTGATGAAATACGAAAAAATGTTCTAAGAAATAAACCAGTGTTATACCGAGTACCCTAGCGAAAAACCTATTCTTTAAGTATATTTTTTCTTATCAATAAAAAATACTATCTACTGAAAACATGTCCTACTAATACCTACACAAATAAATTTAATTTTAGTTAAACTATTTAGGTCAACAATGTGGTACATTTTTACTTTGTTACAAAAATGTTTAATGCCTAGGTACCAAAGTATCGTAAGACCCCGTTGTTACACAGTTACTATTAAGTAAGTTAAATAAAACACTGTTATTTAGTTTATGTTATTATTTATTACTGTTAAATTAATAATATTTATTTTTGTTTTTTAGTTATGTAATAAAGTTAGTCAAAATGCACCTTATTGAATAAAAAATTGACTATTAAGTGATCTAATTACAAATAATGTACAGATGTGTATTTATTACTTTCCATTTCAAATTTTAAATTGTAAAAAGCAATTAATTAACCAATAAAGCTCTGGGAAATTGAACCACATACGGTTTAATGTTCATTATATTGACCGGCGCGCTTTTAAAGCATTTTATCTGTTATCGTGTGTAACGAAATATCATCATCAAAGCAAAAATCCGTTTTTCCGAATTTTTATTTGGGTATATTGCTAAGTGAGTTACTTTGTGGAATAATTCAGTAAATTATGTGCCTTTTGCCGGCAGTAACAAAAAACAATAATGATGGAACTAATTCCTTACTATTACAGTATTGTAAAAATTAAAAATCTCCTTTTATGGACAGTTAGATAAAGACACCCTGCTTTTGTATGTCATTGTCTTGGGACCCTCTCTCCAGACCGGTTTTGCCTGCCTCATAAGACTTATATAATTAATGGGGCTGTACCGGGTCTATGGCGAATAACACATAAGTCCTGTGAGGCAGGCGAAACCGGTCTGGGGAGAGAGTCCTCGGCGAATGACAGGACAGCAGGGTGTTTTTATTAAACTGCCCATAAAAGGCGATTTTACCAGAACTAACCAGAAACCACAGATTTATTATGCTAAAATATTAAGAATAAACCAAACATACCTATATCCAAAAGTTAATAATAAAGAAGATAAAGGGTGTCAAAAAATAAAAAAATTAAATAAGTTTTGATAAGTTTTAAATATTTTAATAAAACTCGGTATCTGAAGTTTTAAGAAATCCTAGAAAACTAGGAAGCGCAAGCTATATTATTTAAATTTTTTAAATCGTTTTAACTTTTTTGTCTTTGCCATCTAAATAAACTTATCAAACTATTGTTTCTACACAAAATATGTATATTTTGTAAAAATGGCTCTGAGCAACCCTTTTCAGGATATTTGTATTTAAGTGGTTTAGTGCAACCAAAAATTATATGTGAAAATAATTCCTTAATATATAAGGTAATTATAGTTAAGGCTAATACGCTGTTTTTAAAGGCATTTTCTGGTGCACCAAACAACTTTAAAACGGTTGCCCAGAGCCTTTCTTATATATATATTTTTTTTGGTACATAGCATAGGGTATTTTACTGGTTTACTAACAGGTATATACAGGTTATCACAAAAAAATTGGGACGTTTTAAAGAAATTTAAATTGTGTAGCTAGCGCCCTCTAGTTTACATACAAATTAACATTAGATCTGAATGGCTGGTATCTTATAAATATAAAAAAATAACCGACTTTAAAGGGATAAATAAAACTTTAAAATAATGAATAAAAATTTTAAAAAAATAAATGATTTACTTTCTTAATTGTTAAAACATTTAGCATAGGTAGCATATATCAACTGGAGGCAGCTTTGTCTGAAAAATAAGTCTCGTATCTTTGTCTTTCGCAATCCTAACTGGGTTTTTCTATGGGACCACCGGGAAAGTGCACTCTTTCGAATAAAAAAGGTTTTTTTTAAACCGGTCCACAATCGACGGAGTAATCGGTGAACATACATAAAAAACGTAGGTGTCGAACATATTACCCCTTGCTTTTTTGAAGTCGGTTAAAACCCCCATATAATAAGTTTTAGAAATCGTTGGTTTTAGTTAAATATTTAATACGCATCAAAAATTATTGAAGAACATAATAAAACATTTATATCAGGTTGACACCCTGTATCTTTCATATTGTCAACTTTTAACTTTTGGATATATAGATATGTTTGGTTAGGTCTTATTATTTTTGCATAAATCTGTGGATTTTTAGTGTTATTTATTTTTTTAAATTTTTACTTTAAAAAAGAAATAATTTTGTAGTCAAAAAAGAATTTAAAAAATTAAAATTGCGTTTATCATGCCAAAATATATATATTTTTTAAGTGTGTTAAAATGGTAATACATTTTTTTAATAAATTTACTTTTATTCTTTTATTTCTACTTGCTAACGGATATCGTTTTATACTGTTTATATCAAGCTTTTAAAATTTAAGTTTTTATATAAAAGTTTTTTTCTCCAACTTTTTAATAATGCGTATCATAATTAGAAAGCAGCTTCCAGATGTTGGCTTTATAAAAATTTGGTTTATTTTTACCTCTCATCCATTTTTTAAAAATATGCTTTGTTTTTTGTATAAATAAGGGTTTATGAAGTTTATTTAGACTTAATAAAACTTTATTTATTTTCAATTATTTTTCGTAAGAAGTCAGTTTTAAATACATCAATTTGACCTATTTTTTAGATTATTAAAAATGTAATAAAAAATTAATGGAAATACTTAATCTAAAATTTAAAGATTAAAAAATGTAAGGCAAGGTAATAAATAAAATAAATTAAAGGTTACATTTAGTGATTTGTTAATTCAAGACATATTAAATAGAAAAAAAAACTAGTAGTTCAAAAGCTGGTACCGCATTTTATCACTTAGGAAATATTAAACCCAGCAACTTAATTTTTTTATTTAAACCAATAGAAAGTAACTTTATAGAAAATTTTGTTTAAATTGTAATTTATGGACAAAGTAATAAAAAAACAGCCAAATGTGGCAAAGTTGTAGCGATTTTAGTTTAAAAAAGTTAAAAGCTATGCGTAAGAAAACATATTTTGCTGCAAATACCTTATCCTTTTTTGTAAAATATATTATAAAACATAAACCACTTGACACTACCTTTTTAAGATTACTTTATGTATATATTTTTTTAAATCAAACAAAGTTAAAATATTAAAAACCTAAGCAACCAAAAAACAACTATTGAAAATTAAACAAGAATTATAAAAATCTAGATATCTGACGATGGAAAATATAAACAGATATATATTTATCCATTTCTTTTACCTGTTTAAAGATTTTTAAAATCTGGTTAATTTGTGTAAATAAAAACAGGCGATCCCAATTTTTAAATCAGTCAAGGGTTAATTAAAACGAGGTAAATATAGAGGAAAATTTTATAATATAAACACAACGGTTTTTGCTCCAAGTATACTTACAAATAATATTACTTTTATCAACCATTCTTAATAGAACAAATTATATGGTGTGTAATATAATAAAAAAATTTAAAATAATTTAAAAAAATAACTTTGGAATTAGTTAAATAAATGAAAATAATTTAAAATTTTATTTATATAATATAAGTTATATTATGTCTTTCCTAAAAACAATAATTTAATTAAATTGTGCCCATATGCCTTTTTCACAAAAGTTTATATATAGTGTGTCCAAAATATGAACGATAAAAGGTCTGGTGGATAAACTCATAAGCGTTCAAAAAGCCTAAAATGACCTAAATAAAAGAGTAATAATTTTTTAGATAATGACACAAAAATAGAATACTGACAGTATTTAATTACAATAAGTGGGTAGGAAAAAAGACTCCCTATGTATAGGTAGTGAACAATTAAAATAATGCACCGTACTATTTAAATATGTGTAGTTAAAATATTAGTGACTAAATAAAACGAATGGGGTTCGAGAAATTATTTTATTAAATATTAAACAAACATTCTGAACAAAAGGCAGTGGTAATGGTTTTTACAATTTTAGTAAGAACTAGACATTTTTTAGATTAAATCATCCGTCCAAAGTTTGGACTAAAGTTCGTGCATGCTATTGCCATTAAATCTTGAGATGTTCTTCGGTAAGTCTGCTTCTGAATTTATTTTTAATAAAGTTCATCTTTGAAAATACTGCTTCACAAACATGTGTTGACCCAAACAAAGTTAGAAGTTGCAGGGCTAATTTTTTTAATTCTGGATATTTATTAGGACATACATATCTTACCCAAAACTCTTGACAAGGAACTTCCTGTTTTTGGTATTTTAAATTTGTATTTTCTTGGAAATCGATCATTTCAATTTTTTTTACTTCCGAAAACATTTGCAACTTTATTGCTCCATTCATCACCAGGATGCAGAAAGTAAATGGTACTAAGGATTTCGACGACATTCTCAATTTTCTTAAAATCTGCGAATTTCAAGCTTGTTGTCACTACTAATTTTTTTTTAAATTAGAAAAGTGCAGGCGTTCATGACTAAGATCGATGCTGAAAAGATCGAGTTTTCGTGAAAAGCTTTTTACTTTAGTCATAAGCTTCTATACAAGTTTTTTTTGCCTTAAAGTTTAAGGTTCAGATCATTAATGTGTGTAAAAAAATATCTGATAGGAAAGCAATGAAAGCTACGTTTTCTTTATCGCTAAGAAAACTTAGGTGGGTGTTTCCTGACGGCTGATCAATATTAAAAAGGAATGCCTTTAAGTCTTTTAAAAGGGTAAAAATCGTTCTAAAACGCTGCCTTTGCTTAACCATTTTACATTATTATGTAACAACAGATCGTCATATTATGCGTTCACTTCGTCAAGAAATGTTTTTAATTTACGATTTCTCAGTGCTGATTTTGCACGAAGAAAATGTATTATTTTCATTACTCTTTGAATTATTTTCCCAGGATTGGGATTGAGTTTGCAGCAAAGCATAAATTGATGAATGATATAATAATAAGAAATCAATTTTCCATTACATTGTGCATTGGTTCTCAGTAGGTGAACTAATACTTTTTCGGACCCCACCATCGCTGGTGCACCGTCGGTAGTTACGGATAAAAGCTTTATTAAGTCTAACTCACTTTTACCAAGCGGTTACCAGTTTTCATCAATTATCAATGCTTATGCTATTTAGGATAAATAAAAATTAAAAAAACACATGAAAATTGTAGAAATAATATGTTTTTTTAAATATTAGAAATTAAAAATTATACAGTCCATCTGCGGATACAATGTAAATTTTTGAAAGAGAAGTTAGCGCTATAATTTTGTTACTTGTTACTTCCCTAAAGTAAAGAGTTTGCTGAAAGATGTAAATTTAAGACTATGGTTTAAAATATTAATAACATAAATAATAGACAGGGTGTGTTTACTTAAACTAATAAAGTTGTCACCAATTTCGCCATAATCAAAAGTGTCGGAATTATATACAAATTTTCCAAAGCCTACTTATTGGAAAATTTATTGCCACAGTTTGTCGTGGAACACCCTGTATAAGCAGAAGGGTCATAGTATTTAATAATAAGTATTTTAACATTAAACATAAATATAAAATTTTGTTTCATTTTTTTATAGTTTAATGTAAAATTTATAAATGACGGTAATAACAACACTATTATCTATCAAAAACATTTTTAAAAATTTTATTTAAAAGAAAATAATATGGAGGTTATTTCTTAAAGCATTTCTGGCGGGGGTTATTACCCTTTTTCCCCTTCCTACTTCAGTAACAGTATCTAGTTTAATTTTTCGTAAAGTATCGTACTTAATTTGTTTAAGGGTTGGCAGGCAAGTAAAAACTAGTACTTAATAATAAAAATAAACTTAAAAAAAAAAAATTAAACAGCTATTTGGGTAAATAAAAATAATTGTTTAAATAATTATCGGACACCACGCCGATTTTGATGATTTTTAACATTTTTTTTGTGCAGTTAATTGATCTTAAATTTAAATCGGCAACGTTTTGTTTTCAAGATATTCATTACCTAACTTGAATACAAAACTAACCCAAATTCAACATATTCCCCATTCATTTTGTACGCTATTCTCGAGTTTTCCGTATATTGGCACTGAATATTTGATTTTAACCTCTTAAAAACCCAGTTTTCTATTTATTTTGCACCTTTTTTCCTCAAAATTGCAAAGCTTCACTTTCAAATTTAAATCACAGTAGTCATAGTGCAGCCATTGCTACTGTAAGTGAAAGTAAAGCTTGGCAATTTTATGGAAAAAAGGGTATAATAAATAGCAAAGTGGATTTTAAAGAGAATAAAATTAATTATTCCGTGCTGATTTACCTCTTAATTAGTAATTACTGCTAAAAGTATATAATAAAAAAAAAGAAAGTTTAATTTTTAAGTTTGATGGTAGATATCTCAAAACGAAATGTTGCCGACTAATTTTATATTTTTTCGATTTGTAATTAGCGCCCCCAAAAATCCCCGTATGTTAAAAATTATTAAAATTGACGTGTTTCCAATAAGTAAACAAAAACCCTATTATAATCCAACCTTTAAATAAAGTTATACATTCAAAATCTACAAGTCAAAGATTGATATTATCTATCTATAACTAGTTAGAGAGAGAGGCAGCTGCTGCCTGTACTTGGCTTTGCCTATCATCCTACTCGACAATAAAACTCTCGTCAGCAGCACACAATAGCTTTAAAAATACAATTGACTTTTGATAAATCCTGCAAACACTGCATTTGAAGCATTCATATACACGCCTCTGTATTCCTTTAAAATCTGCAAGTCGTGTTTTGCCGTTACACCACTTGAGGGAGATTCAATTAACTGCCTGCCTTGATCCATTTTCTCTACACGAAGTCTTACATAATTAGAAAATCTTTCGCTGACTTGCACTAAATTAATGCTGATTCTATGAGTTTGCCAGGGCTACTCAACAAGAAAGGGTCTTAGATTACTTGAAATTCCATCTTTGTTTTGGTCGTCTAGGGAATTTGCCTTGTATCTCAAATTTATTGTTAACTACAAATTTAAATCCAATTTTAAATGTTTTAAAGCCAAACCCAATTTTATTTATCAATAATTAAAAATATGCATGTACTTGATATGGTCGGTAAATAAAAATTGTAACATTTGAAATAAAGTATATTTTTAATGCAGGGTATTATACAGGGTGTCTCTTAATGTATGTAAAGGGTCTTTCAATAAGAGTAATAGTATTTCAGATAGATATTTCTCGGTTTTTAATCCCCAATTCTCGAGTAAATAAACGTTAAGTAGCGACAACTGAGTTACCTTTTGGTAATTTTATTTTTATTTCTTCGAACCGATCGAGAGGTATTAGACGCTGCATCATAAAGCTGCACCCTATACTAAATATAATACCTAGCACCTGAAAATAAAGAAAATATATATAAATTAGAAACCAGGAAATTTCTATTTAAAAACTATTACTTTAATTGAAACAAACTTTACAAAATGCTACCACAAATTACCTGGACGAAAGTACAAGCATTTT
Source organism: Listronotus bonariensis (assembly GCA_014170235.1). Lineage (NCBI taxonomy): Eukaryota > Metazoa > Arthropoda > Insecta > Coleoptera > Curculionidae > Listronotus > Listronotus bonariensis. The sequence goes on along the minus strand of JACEGR010003949.1, from coordinate 81,594 downwards.
ACGCAATTTACCTTAGTCGAAAAGTAGATCGTTTGCGATATACAGGCTGTCAAAGTTTTTATTTTATTTGTTTTTTTTTAATATTTTATTTATTATATATTATTTTTCCACAAAAACACAGTATTTAAAGGTTTTCTAGAGTGAGAAATCAAAATATGCTAATATTTTTGTCGTAAAATGTAGTGGGATCACCTGCAGTTCTTTGCTTAAGTTTAAAGTGTCATAACTTTAATTTTGCCTTAGTATATTTTTACTTTAGTATAGAATTTTTACTCCTCCATATTTTCTGCACAAAAAGGTATATTTAATAAATATTGCTATGGGCAACTCTTTTTGAGATATTTTAGATTAAACATTTTACTTTATACCACTGTTTGCCATTGCAATTATTCACGCTTTACCTAGGCCACCTGTTAGTGTTCAAAAGGTCTGTACAAAATGCTTTCACAAATACAATGATCCAATGCAATTTACCTTAGTGAAAAGGTTGCTGGTTTGTAGTAACTATTTGTACAAAACACTTAGAGAAACTAAGGTGGCCTAAATACAGGTTAAAGAGATGCCAAGAAAATTTTTATGTGAAATAAAACGTTTAACCAAAAATATTTCGAATCCGATGCTCGTAGCGAAATTTATTAGGTTTTTTTATACAAAAAATATGGGCAAATAAAATATATCTACTAGAATCATAATATACCAAGGTAAAAAAAAACTAATAATACACTGAACAAAAGCAAAGGACTGCAGGTTGCTCCTCTACATTTAGCAGCAAAAATAGGAGAACTTAGAAAAAACCTTGTACCGAATTTTGTATATATCTTTCCAATAAAAAAAATATTTAAAAATAACCAAAATAAAATAAAGACCTTGACACCCTGTATCTTGCAAAACCTTTTATAGACATATTTTTGATTATACAAATTTTTGAACATGGAATTTACCTAAGTAAGGAAGTATGAAGTCGCCATTAGGACCTGAAGTCATTTGTTCGGCATCGGCCATTTTGGCATTAAAGTAACATTTAATATCTTTTTTTTAATCATATTTTTTGCCATAAAAACTTATAAATATAAAAAATATAAATATAAATATAAATATAAATAAATTTAAATATAAATATAAATATAAATATAAATATAAATATAAATATAAATATAAATATAAATATAAATATAAATATAAATATAAATATAAATATAAATATAAATATAAATATAAATATAAATATAAATATAAATATAAATATAAATATAAATATAAATATAAATAAATATAAATATAAATATAAATATAAATATAAATAACTGCCTAGAAGTAACAGAACTAACCAATTAGGAAATGTCCGAAAAATGCTTTTTCTCTACATATTTCCATACCGTTTTCTTACCACTAAAAATAGTTTTTGGTAAATAATTTGTGTACGTAGAAAAGATACATTGTGTGAAAATGACTTTTATACACTCGTGGGTCTGTCGCACTTGGCGGACGCTTTTATTGTCAACGGTTGTCAACAGTTCAAAATCATTAATTTTTTTCGGTAAATGATGACGTCATCAACGTCGCCTGTTCAACCGTTTTTGAAAACAGGTCGGAGAACACTGTAAAGAAGTGAGATCCCCTAAAAAGAGACAGATATTAAGTAATCTAAGCGGCTGTTTTAGTTGTGGATGTTACAAATACGAAAAAAGATTATTCATAAATTAAATGAAGAAAGAAAAATAATTAAATAAAAAAAAATGAAGTAACTCGCGAGCTGGGTCAAGCCACAGGAAAAGTGAGGTTAAGAAATATCAGCTGATACATAGGTTTATAAACATCGGTTTTTACTACATTTTTAACGACGTCATTTTAAATACGCTTTAAAACGTCTTTTGAAACCTTTGACAATAAAAAATTCGCCTTAAGCTTTAAATATTCACTGATGACGTTTGTTCAAGGCAATCAACAATACATGATAATGTAATATTATAGTAAAGTGCTATACCATGTTTATACAAATTTAAAGTTTTGATTTAGGTAAATAAAAAATAATAATATTTTATCCTACCCTAAAACAAAAATAAAAAAATATATTAGATATTTTTTTATGCAATACTTGAAAAAGCATACTTTTGGTGGTTGTTTAAAGAGGCGTTAACCTGGCTCACCACCCATCGTCCCTAAATATACAGGGTATTTCAACTCTACTTATACACGAAATAACTTCGTGCCTGTACAAGATACAAAAATACACCTAAAATAAAAAAATATATATTGGATACATCGTTTTAATTTAAAGTTACTAGTAAAGGTGTCTTTAAAACCTAATTTTTAGTGTCAAGTAGGTTTTTTTGTTTAATGTAAAACTCTGTATATTTAAATAAATCTTTACTTTGTAATACATTCTACATTAAAAATGTACTATATACCATACGTCAATTTAATGCTGGTTTTAAAATATAAAAAAATTATCGATTAATTTTTTTACACACTAGTTTTTATTTAGTTTAAAAAAAAAAAAAAAAACAATATAATAATTCTTAAAAAATCCTTTAGGCAACGGAAAATTTTCAAATTACAAGGTAGTAGTTTTAGGGAACGAACTTTAGAGAAACAGGGCAATTTAATTTCTTTTAATATAGAGCTCCAGTTTATTTTTAGTGCAATAAATTAAGCGCACCCCTATTACTAACATCTGTTGTTAAAATGTCAACTTGTATATTTGCTTAAATGGTACAAACGTAGGTTACTTTCTTATGTTTTAGCAAAATTACTAAACACTTGCCGTTGTTTCTTTTAACTCATTACATATCTATACCATTAAAATATCTGATAAATGCTTATTCCACCCTTTTTAATATTATCTTAAAGCCCCTTATTGGTAATAGGGTTGCCAGGTGTAGTGCAGAAAAAACCGGACATAAAAACACTACTAAATTGGGTAAAAGGGTTATTTATGCATGTATAAAAATCACTTTAGCCCAGTGGCGTGTCTGGAGGTAACTAAATGAAGATTTCTGATAAAAAAATGTACGCCACAGCAAGCTTGTTATTTTATTTTAACTAAGCCAGTAAAAATAAAGCTTTTTAGCCCTTACTTTTTTTCTCTATCTTGATAACTTTTCGACAATAACAAAATTTACTTAACTGCATATCCCTGGACTGGATACTGGAAAATTTGATAATATTTCGTGTGGTGTTGCATTATAAACAAGAATGTCTTTTTTTTTTAATTATGGCATTTTTTTATCAAAGTGCACCAAAAAAATGGACATTCTTTTGCCGGGGTTTGCTAAGATCTTTTTGACCTGACAGACATCAGAGAAACTGGACCGTCCGGTCGAAAACCGGACATCTGGCAAACCCTAATTGGCAAGCAGCACAAATTAATAACAAACTTTATATTCAATTTAGTGCCAATCCGCAAAATATTTTTAAATTTTATAAGTGTCTCTGCAAATTAAATAGATGGATAAAAGTAGTTAATTGAATTCGTCTGAAAAGTTATATACAATTAGCCGCGATTTTCAGATCCTATAGATGCCAGAGGCGGATGTTGAAATTTAAAAAATTTTAATTTAACAAATAGGCGTCATGTATCTGGGAGGTAAACTTAGTCATTTGCATAGAACAGAAGTAAAATTTCCCTTTTTTTTAAGTATAATTTTTGAAGAATTTCATTAACATTAAGTAAAACATAGGTAGTGTTTAAGAAATATTGGTCACCTAATGTTTTTTTCATACTATTTTTGCAGTTATTTCTAAAACTTTAAATAGTGGCAAAAATAAGAATTTAACAGCTGTAATTAAATTTGTAATTATAAAGGGTGTATCGTATATTTTGCAATGTTGTAACTATCTAAAACCTACGGAAAACCCACATTTTTATGGCACTCAATTAGAGCATAGTGATCAGTGTAATTCGCAAAGTGCTTAACTCCATTTTTAGAAATTTTATAAAAGCATGTTTTAAAGCAGTATTTTACAGTGATGTGTGGTTGCATTTGCATGTAATAAAAATTTATTCAATATGGAAAAAAGTTATTAGAAATTGGTAAGGCTAATAAATTTATTAAAGTTTGACATTTTTACAAATAAAAGGAGTTGCATACTTTTCTAATGATGACCTAAATGAAATGGAGTTAAGCACTTTGAAAATTCACTGACGAATATGGATCTCTGGGATATGTTTTTTTGTACGCGTTCTCCGGGCCGTGCAGTTTTACGATAGGCCAACATTAACTCGCCGGCAGGACCATTGGTTAAAAAAATGGCCAGCTACAAAAATAGCCGGGAGGGACATTTAGATAACAATATTTTTAAAACAAAACTCCAATGCTATCTCCTTTTAATATTACGAATAAAGATTTATTTTCAAAATGTTTTATTAAAAACAAAATTTGGAAGTACCCAATAAAAACCCTTTTATAATAAAACGATTTATAATGGTACAGGGTGGCTCCTTTTTGTTGATCTTGCAAGGTGTAGTGAAAACTAAAAGAAATAGAACAAATCTGATTAAACAATCTTTATTTTAATTTTAAAACAAATTTAATGTGTGATAAAAGTAAATCATGGCTAACTTGATTCGTTTTGAGGATACAGAGTGTTTTTTTACATTTTGTTAATTTGGCCAGGCACTTGTAACTCGCTTAATATTTATTTAATTTAAGTTATAACACAAAAATGGGTTTTTTAAATGGAACAGCCTGTATATTTTATTATTAGTAAAAGGTCTTTTTAAAAAGCTATAAGAAATACCATATTTCATATATTTACCTCTTATAGTTTTGAAAATATGACGATATAAATCTCAAAAATAGAGATATACGTATTAGAATTGAAGCTCATATTTCGAAGCCGTTAAAAATTATTTTAAAAGTGGTAAATTTTAAAGTTCTTAATATGTCTTTTCATTGGTGATAAAATATCAGGGTATTTCATTTAGAAAAACTCAAATTTGTTTTATAACTTATCTGATAAAAGTCAATGAAAAATAAAGGTACGCCACTGAATTATACGTAAATCTCAAAACTTATTATTGACTTTTTTATCACTATTATAAATCGAGTTACAAGTATCTGACCAAATTAACAAAATTTAAAACAACACTTTGTATCTGTAAACAAATTAAGTTAGCCATAATATGCTTTTACCATTGAATTTATTTTAAATATTGAAATCAAGATTGCGTAATCAGATTTGTTGTATCTCTTTTAGTTTTCACTATACCCTGCAAGGTTAACGAAAAGCGTCACCCTGTACGATAATTTATTCTGCTAATAATAAACCTATTGCAAGTTTAGCCATGCCAATTTTTCTTTATGAAAAGATTGTAAATAACCTAAAAGAATATTTTTTGTAGTATAATTTTTTTTTAAGGACACCCAGTAATTTTATTTTTAATCAATTCTTGGTTTTTAATTATAATATCATATAATATAATTGTTAAAAGTTTGTTTTTTACTAAAATATGCTTTAATTTTATTGTTTCTTTTTGATCTGCCACTGATCAGTCATTAATTTTAATTTCAGTTAACACAATTTTAGCATCTGCAATCAACCAAACTCCTAACAAAGAAGAATACCTACGCAGTTAGTCAAGTTTGAGCGCTAAAATGTGATGACATTTATTTTGACTTGAGGGTTGAGATTCTTCCCTAATTGCTTTCTTAAACTGATAAAGGTTTAAAATGGAATTTACAAATCTTGACATTAATAAACAAACTAGCATAACATATTAAAAGCTATAAAATAAATTTAAAGTTAAAATTGTAAATAAAATATGATTTTTACAATAACAATAAATTGTGATACCGATTTAAATAATTTAGATTATAATTTATTTTACGGTTATACAATACTTGTTTTAGTTTTGGGTTAAAGCATTAAAAAACCTTTTTAATAAAATATTCAAATAATATGGGACAATAAACTAACTTACATAATTTTATGAAATATAAATATAATAAAAAGTAATATTTGTTTAAAATTACCTAATATTTAAAAAAATAGCCTTGTTTAATACTTAAGTATTAAAAAATATCTTTAAAACCTAAACGTAGAAGAAAGTAGCAGAAATTAGAATTAGGCAGCGTAATTAAATTTGTAATTATAAAAGGTGTATCGTATGTCTCTGTGTTATGACTACCTGGAAACTTTAAAAATTTACTTCGGACGTTACTTTTTAGTTGCTTTTGGTATTAAGGTTAATTTGGTTTGAGGCTATCAAATTTAATTACGTTTGTAATTTGCAGTTAAAAAAACATGTTTAATTTTCAGTTTGTAATAAAAATATAAAAGTATATAGTCTGAAGGATTGCTTACTCCTACATTTATATATTTATAGATAACTGTTACTTTTTATAAAAACAAGCAAATTTTTTGGTACGTTTTTTGCTACGTAATTTGGTAAAAGTAATATTTGTTTTGACTTGTCTATTGTTTAAAAAAATGTTCTAGTGACCTACTTTAGACCTAAATTAAAGACCGTACCCTGACCAAATCGAATCTGTGTAAAAATTTTAAATTGTTTGAATACCTTAACAACTAATACGTAGGAAAAAATTGCAACTATAAGGGATTTACTAGTACAATTAATTTGGTAAATACTTAAGGTGTATCGTATGTCCTAATGTTATGAATATCTAAAAACTAAAAATTTACTTTGGTCGTTACTGTGTTTCTTTTGCTATTAAGGTTAATTTTGTTTTGAGCTATTAACTTGATTAATTTTGTAGCTTAATTACGTTTGTAAATTGCACATTACGCAAACCTGTTTAAATGATAATTTGAAATAAAAATGTATAAGGACATATTCTATAGGGTTTGCTTACTTAAGTTTTATTTTATTTTTTTATAATTTTTACATTTTGTTGGGTGCATTTGTTGGCAGTATATACTCATTTTAATCATACAGTGTCTATCAAGAAGTTATGTGTGCCGCAGATTTTTTTCATCAAGGTTTATACCTCACTGCTGGACTTTTTATTTTATTTAGATGTTTTATTCTTAATTAAAAAAATCTAAACCAATTAGCAAATCTATGTTAAAATGTTTGGCTTATTGGTAGTTTCTAAAAATATACTTTATTTTAATATATAGATATTATTACCTACGCTACGTCTATTATTAAAATATCTTTAGTGCATCAGTTTTCTCTGGCATGCATAAAGTCTGGAATGTTAATAACAAAATATTTTTAAAACAGAAAATAGAGCCAGGTTTTATCAAACACTCGTAACATTTTAATAATAACTTTTATAAGGACATATATTTTTTTGTTTCAGTTATTGAAGGACAAGAAATTTCACTTCAAATTCTTCCAAAGTCCCGACCTATTCGCAAAGAAGTAGGAAGCAAGTTTGTGTTGACCTGCCGTCCTGTTGTTCCAAATACAAATTTAGTAACTAACCTTGAATGGAGAAATAAGAATAACCAGAGAATCGAAAGCACTAATAGAGCAAGTCCAATTTATGTACAGGTAAGTTTGGGTACCCAAGGAAAATAAATTAAAATATTTTAATGGTACTTTTAACTTTAAAGGTATTTTTTGATAGTTATTTTTGGGTTTGCCAGTTGCTTTTGAAAAGCATATAAATTTAGTAAAAAAAAAGCTTTTATATTTTTTGTATTACTGTATTTAAACAATTACGATGGTCATGAGGATACTGATGTTATTATAGTTTAGATTTTCATAAGGGTAAATATTATTTTTTGTTTGTTTTTAAAGACATTAATTTGTTTTACTTAAAAATGTTATTTAAAACATATTCAAACAGTTGCATTATTTTTGGATTTTTCACTTTAATTTATAATTTAACTTTAAATAAAAATATAGTTTCTTGCCTTTGTTTTACTTTTAGAGTTGTTTGAAATTAAGGATTTATAATTAAATATGGCCTAATCAAAAATTAAGGATATTTGATAACATTTAAATTAGTCATCGTCCTTTTTATTATATTTACAACCTTTACTATACTTTAACAATAGTACTATAAAATAACATTGTAATTTTCCAACCCTTGTTAGCCAGTTTAAATGAACCTTTTAAACAAGAAATGCTTAAGTTTAATTTATAAATATAAACAAAATGAGTCAACCTATATTTCATATATTTGTTTTTGCTATTTTTTGGTAAAGTATGCAATTTGAGCATTCTTTAAAGTACATTATTGAATTTTATTAAAAGAAGCTTTTACAACCATAAAGGTATTTGTTCAAGAAAACGTGATTTAGAGTAATGGTGCTATACTTCAGATGTGAAAGCTTTCATTTTAAGATCGAATAATAAATTGGCCACAAAAACAAAATAAATTTACTGTTTTAAAAAATAATATTTTTATATTTATACAGAGTGGGCCAAATTGCACACTTTTTAACTAATTTTAAGTTTTTATCCGTTGCGCCTAACTTTTTTATCTTTACAGGACTAATAAAGAGATATGTTTTTCTCTGGGTTTGTTAACTTTGGTGAAATAGATCTAGTCAGGACCAAAAATACGGGACTTTTTCCAAAATGATATACTTAACCTCGTTACAAAGGAAATCGGATCTAGCTACAATTGAGCTAATACATTTTTCTGTAGAAAAACTACAAAAAATAATTAAGTAAAAGCAAATCTGTCAATAATTCAGGGATTAAAACATTATGATTATTCTTGATAAATAAAGACCCAAAAAGCATGCATTTCTCTCGGTTTTAACAGTGTTAATGTGCTTTGAAAATCAAAAATGTGAGGTTACCATGGTTCCTGAGCTGGATGCTGACACAACTTAATAGTAAATTAATTAAAATTAAACGTGTTTGCCTAATAGTAAATAAATTCGATTTCTTTTTCAACGAAGTTAAATTCATCATTTTGGAAAAAGTCCGTTAAGTCCGGTTCTAACTAAATCGATTCCACCAAAATGTACATATTTAGAGAAAACACATTTACCTATTAGCCCTGTAAAAATAAAAAATACATGCGCACCAAATAAAAAATTATCATTACTTAAAAAGTGTGCGGGTTTAATTTGGCTCACACTGTATACGTTTCTTATGGAATAAACATGCAAAATCTGATCAAGCAGTCAAAACATAAGCCCAAGGTCAAATCCCCAGCCGGAAAGACATTTTTAGAAAGTAGTTATTAAAATACCGTCTGTTGTGGTACTACCGCGTTGTTGTCTAAATAGTGCTGTAAAATGCAAAAATTTTATGTTTAAGTGCTTAGACAACGTTGACGGAATAGGGGAAAATATGGGTTAAACATCTAATAACCCGACACCTACGGTACTCTGGTATTAAGTATAAAAACTAATATTTATTTTAAAAACACCCCTAAACACCCGACAAACATAACTATTTAGTACTTACCCATTTTACTAATGCTCCATTTTATTTACAGAAAATATACAGCGGCGAGCCTGGAGCCATGTTAATATTCAATGAATTAACTGAACAGCAAGCAGGATCTTACAGTTGCCACGCTAATTACGCCAACACTGAATCCTTATCAGCATCGGTCGAAGTCAATACATTTAGTAAGTTCCCTTTTAGTGTTATCACTATCCGACAATTATACCCAAACGGAATTGTAATGAGCTAGTAGTAAAGTGTGACTTTTCTTAGTTGCAAGTTGTGAAAAAAACTATTTAAGGTAGTATTTTCCATTTATATGACTGCTTATAACAGCAATAAGTTTTCAACTTAAACAATTTTTAAATTAAAAGAAATTTCTATACCGAGAGTCCACGAATTCATTGGACAAGCTATAACTTCTAGAGTATAAGTTTAGTATAATTTATTCACTCACTGTTTTTAACAAAGTACCTCGTGGTGCCGCACGTATGCATCTCTATAGGGTCCAACTGTACAGGCTCCGATCTTCCCACTCTGCTTTTCGGAGTATTTCGTCTTCTTAGGAACTCCCTACTTAGATTTTCTTGACGTATGTGTGTGGATGTAGTCTTATAGAGTAGGCGCCCGTAAGCGGCAGACCTTCGTCATTTTGTAAAAGCTAAAAGTTTGCCAGCGCATGCTCCCAGCATAATTTTGTATGTATTTGAAGTGTTTTGATGTATACAGAGTGTTCTAATTTTTTTATTTTAATTAATTTTACAGCAATAATTTTTTCTGAGCATTCTGTATACATCAAAATATTTTTAGGACATGCCTATTGGAAAGCACTACAAATCTTGTATAAAACTTTTTGTTATGTCTTGTTAAATAACAGAAATTTGAACTTCTTCAAACCATTGGGCCCATCCAAAATATTTGTCCAGACATTTAAAGCAAAAAAATATCTCAAGAAATAAAAACAAAGGTGGTAGGTTCAATAATAATATGGTTTATTAAAACAAAAAAAATGAAAATACATAGAACGGAAGCTTTTAACGCATTGGTCAACTGGGGAATCTTGGTTTTGAGTTTGGACCACGTAAAATCGAAATCGTTTTTTACCATTGAGGCATATTCAGAGATGTTTCCTCTGCGAGATTGAAACACTGAATTTAATCGATTTTCGCAGAGTAAAGATTCCTGAAGATACCTCGTGTAATCGATGAAGAAACGTGGTTAAACGATTTAAATTTTCAACACAAGAACCAAGATTTTTCAGATTTAAAAATATTTACCTTTAGACTAAAAACCGGTTCCTAAGAAGCCACAAGCGTCATACAAATAAAGACGGAATTAACTATTTCTTTCTAAACGCTTCGTTTAAATAGTATGCGAGCAACAGAAAGGGAAATAATTGAAAGTGAGACAAAACTGATGACCGCCTGGTTTTTTAACTACTGATTTTAAGTCTAGTGGAGAGTATAAATTTTAGCATTTTGAAAGAAAAATTGACAGGCGTTTTCGATAAGCACAAGGCGAACTGAAAGGGGTGGTATACAGTACATATCTTTCTTTCTTCGCGTTTATTTTTTTACGGATCAATTTAAAAAGTTAAACTTTGGGATATAAAATTGATGCAAAAATACTATATTTTAAAGTTAAATTGACAAATGAAAATTTCAAGATGGCGGTTGGACGCTATCTTAAAAAAGAAGGTAAATAAAAGTTAAGTATTGTTGCACAATATTTTAAAGCTCCTGGCGAGTACTTAATAACACTAAAATATAAAGTGAATACCTTCACTTAAAACAAAATGACAGTACTTTAAAAATTACCTAAATACCTAATTTGGAAAGCCATCTTTTCAAAACTAATAAAGTTAGATGTACGTAATGTGTCATATTCCAAAATTTCTTTTAGGAACTTTTTAAAGGGTATATAATATACAGGGAGCCTCTTTAAAAAAAAACATTTTTCTACCCTGTATATTATCACCAGTATCACCGTTAAAAAGATCTTTAAAAGAGCTTTAAGAAAACACTACATAAGGTACATCTAACTTAATTAGTTTCGAAAATATGCCTATCCAAATCACGTTTTAAGGTAATTTTTAAAGTACCGTAAAGTTGTATTAGGTGAAAGTATTAAATTTATATTCTAGGTATATAAAGAGCTTTAAAATAAATGTACCACAAGACGCCTCCTTCCATTTACCTTTTTTTTTCTAAGATGGCGTCCAGACGCCATCTTGGAAATTTTTATTTGTCAATTGTACTCTAAAATATAGTATTAATGCATCAATTTCATATATCCCAAAGTTTAACTTTTTTAAATTAATCCGTAAAAAAATAAAAGCGGCTGACATTAAATATATGCACTGTATACCACACCTTTCAGTTTGCCTGGTAGGTACTTGTGCTTATCAAAAACGTCTGTCAGTTTTTTTAAACCTTACTATTATCATTTTTTTTTAACTTTCAAAAATATACAGGACAATAATGTGCAGGGCTGATGCTGGCTAGGTGATAATTGTCGTACTTAGCATGCTATGACTCATCACTATACAAATTTCAAGCCTTACAAGCCTAACGTTACTCGAAGTGTTTACTAGCTCTCCTACTATAACGGGTTACGACGTCGAATATTATGGATGAATAAGTAATTATTACAAATAACAATTTTGTCAATGTTTAATTTACGCGACTTTGAAGATGGTAAGAGTAGAGTGCTTTTAAAATGACAGGTTCTTAGTCAGTCTAGTACAATTAAAATCTATTTAATATTAATTTTTAATATTTGTCTTAGAATATTAAACGTAGTTGCTTTGCTATTTAATATTAACCCGGCATTTAAAATGCAAGAAGTTCACTTTTCTTTTTTAGCATCGTCTGCTCTGTTGCAATTCTAACGGTATTAACTTTTGAATCCACAGGGAAAGAATTTCCATAAGTTAATTATATTACGTTGTGAAACTAAACTTTGCTTTACCAAAGTTTATACCGAGTATGTTTCATAGGTTTGTCCATTAACTTTTTAATATCTAGAAATAGAAAAACATAAATCTACATAGTCTCTCACATTTATTTGCTTTGAAATTGTGATGTGACGTCGACCATAAATGTCTATAATTGGCATTGTGTTTATAACTATTTTATCTTTTACTCTTAGATTTAATGTATCTTTTAGTGGCTTTTTCAACAAACCATACATTTAAATACATTTTATTGTTAAATTACATGTTTTTTAATAATTTAACTTTTTTGTCGGACAAGTTTACCACAATGTTTTACATACAATTTTAAACATTTTGCCAAATATGTTAGGATTACAGTCATGAAACTATAAGTCATATAGATATCAGAGTAGGCGGATTTTGTGACTGTAACTCTTACATTTTTGGCACAATGTTTAAAAATTACATGTTAAACATTGTGGCTAACTTGTCCGACAAAAACATTTAACATTAACAGGCTCATCAAAAGGAACCCACTTAAAAAGATTAAATGTTTTTATTTTTAAGTTTATTTTATTACTGGCCCAGGGACTACAACTTATAAATTTGAATTTTAGAAACCCTGTCTATTACATATTATATTGTATTTATTAGGACTAAATTGTTAGTTTAAAATACATAAAACACATGCTTTAATATCGTAAATATTTTACTAGAATTAAGTTTACGTAATACGTTAATTAAGGTTTCTTGACCCCGGCTTTTTCTATAGATCGACGCAGCATGTTCCAAATTCCAACAAGGTGACACCAAGTCAGCAGGCCGCGTAACCTAGTTATAAGTTTAGCAGTATTTTATGTTAAGCATTATTATAGATATCAACCAATTGTACCTAGGCTTGTCAATTTCAGTTTATACTGTGTACTTAATAAACGTCTTAAACAACATAGGTCTTTTTAAAGTACCCCTGACGTCACCAACCTTTAACTCGTTATTAGATGATGAACCCAATTACACTGTAAAAAAATAAAAATCTCAATATATGAAGGTATGATATACACAATTCGTTATTTGTTTTACCAAAAAAGTTAAAGGCCTATTAAAATAAATTAAAATAAATACATCAATAAATAAACTTAACTTTGGTTAATGTCAGGTGTAAAAAGAAGCGAAATAAATTTAAATAATAATTTACCCATGCTTTGTCTATTTGTTTTATGACTCTGATACTAAAGTCAATTTGCCAGTTCTCCCGTTCCGGTCATAAACTTTCCCGGCTTTGTCCGTGAAAAATCTGAATAATCAAGCTCGAAACTTCATGATTTTCCTAGCATATGAATAGGAAATACTTTAAACAGCTAACTAAAGCGATAAACTTCTAAATATGCATAAATAGTACTTGTCAAACCAAGAACTGCTACTGGTATTTCCATAACCGGTCACTTTCACCACTGACGATTTTTCTCAAGGTGCGCGCTATTCCTCGCCCATACGATGATGACGTGTTCTTCGAAACCAAAACCGTAGAATCATTAGGTTGTAATAATCTTTCCTCACAGCGCTTAGTTCCAGAAGAAAGAAGCCAGAATTTAGCGTGAATCTTTTCTTGATCCCCAAGGATACAGAAAACGCCCGTGCGACACAAAAAGTCATATCTTTATTTTTTTAAACTTACCGTTTTTCTTTAACCATGCTTGTTACCCCAAAGAGTCCTTTTTACAAATATTTCTGTATGTTATGTTTTATTTTTCAGTTGAGGTTGACTTTGTTGATGCACCTGAAAACCAGTACCCTGTGTTGGGCAAGAAATTTCTTATTAAGTGTAAAGTTAAAGGAAATCCATACCCTATTATTGAGTGGTACAAAGGTGAGACACTACTAGAAGGCAACTCTGCCAAGTATCTCCGTAAAGAAGATGGTCTACACCTTTCGAACGTTACAGAGCAAGATGATGGCATTTATAAATGTTCAGCTGTTGTTCCTTCGACTGGAGCATTTAAAACACAAACTATAAAGGTACAGTTTTTAAACTCATTAAAGCTTGAAGTTGATCAAGATCTCTTATGTAGGGCAAGACAAATCATATTTTAATACTATCATTGGCAAATAATTTAGGTAAAATACTTCATGTGTTATAAAACTTTACGAAATGTTTTAGGTAAAATTTAAAAAAGATTGTTAGCTGACGTTCTTGTAACTAATAGTCTAAGATCCGATATACCTATCCATATGTTTACCGGATAAAATCTATTTTATATTAAATATAATATTTAAACAAAGGTATTGCTACAGGCTTGCATAAAAAAATATGATCAAAGCATATATTTTAATTTAAAAAATAGCCCCACAATTTTTTAATACACTCTTTTCAATGGCAAATCCTATTTTTTTATACATTCGAAGGCTAGTTTTTAAAATATGTATGTTTAAATAATACAAAATTTACCAAAAAAATTAATAATTATTCCAATTTAAACTATTTTTTAAAAAATTAATGATATATTAGTTCTGTCATGTAGAGTAAAGAAACGTCATTATACAAGGTATGTCAAAAATTTTGAGGTTATTTTTTTAAAATTTAAATACAGGGTGTTCGCTAATTAATGGTACACAGAAAAACCACAGATTCCTTATGTTAAAATATGGGAATTTAACCAAACACACATATATTCAGATGACAGATAATAAGAAAGATACAGGATGTCAAAGTAAATAAAAATATATATATTTTTTTTCAATAATTTTTGATATGTTTTGAATATTTAGTGAAACTCGGTATATGGGGGTTCTGATATGAGCTATTTAATTTGATATTAATTTTTATTTGTAAACTAGAGGGGCTAGCTAAACTATTTAATTTTTTTTAAACGTCCCAACTCTTTTGTACTACTCTGTATGTACCATCTAAGTAAACCAGTAAACTCCCCTATGGCTCCGAGTAACCGGTTCTCAAGATATTTACATTTAAGTGGTAAGAATAGATTAAATTATTTGTTTGTCATGAGGCAGTTGTAGTTATGACTATTAGGCTTTTTTAAAGGTTTTTTTGATTGCACTAAACTACTTAAATTCAAATATCTTAAAAAAGGTTGCTCGGAGCCATTCTTATAAGGTATACCTTTTTTGTGTAGAGCACATAGGGGAGTTAACTGGTTTGCTAGATGATATATACAGTGTAGCACAAAAAAGTTTGAACGTTATAGAAAAATTTAGATAGTGTAGTCAGCCTTCTCTGATATACACATAAAAATTAATATCAGATCTAAATAGCTTATGTTAAATGTCTATATACCGAGTTTTATAAAAATATTTAAAACGTACTAAAATATAATTGAAATAAATTAAATATATTTTTTTCAATTTGACACCTATTATCAACTTTTGGTTTAGGTATGTGTGGTTAAATTTTAATATTTTGGCATAATAAATCTGTGGTTTTTTTGCACTATTAATTAGCGGAAACCCTGTATATAAAAATAGTTTTTTTATACATTTTTAGCCTAGTTAATAAAATATGTATTTTTAAATAATAAAGAATGTACCAAAAGTTCTAATCATTTTTTAAAATTAAAAAAATTCCATGGCTTAATTTATAAAATTGAAAAAGAAAATTTAGTGATATATAAGTTTTGTCATATACAGTAAAATAATAAATAAATAAAAAATTGCCAGTGTCAAAAATTTTAAGGTGTTTTTTTAATTAACATATTTTTTAATAAACAAAATTTTTAGGCAAGCCTGTAGCACTTTCTTTGTTTAAATACTATATTTAATATAAAATGGTTTTTATTTGATAAACAGATATTTTTCTCTTGGTATCTATATTCAGCAAAATATAAACTCACCTATTTAAGGTCGAAGTACAAATTCCTCCAAAAATACTACCGATGAATGAAATTTCGGTAGTCGAGGGCGAATCAGCATCGGCCAAATGCTCAGCGACCGGTAAACCACCTCCTACGTATACCTGGATTAAACTGGACCGACGAAATGATTTATCGAAAACTGATCGATTTGATGTTAAAAAGTTAACAGGTGAGTGTCTTTGAAATTTTAGTGCTTGTTCTCTCGATATCACAATATATATTAAGTGCCGTAGTTACGAAATATAAGTGCGTTGATTGAGAGAGTACGTGCTTTCAATCAACGATAAGGCTTTATTTAAAAATAAATGTAAGCATATATAATTTCATAGGTTTTAAGCCAAATAGTTTTGTATTTAAAATTATAACCCTAAAGTTTATTTTGGGACAATATTTTTGCTATATTATTTTGGGCATTATTTCTGTTACAACAGAATACGAAAAAAACAAATTTTAATAGTAAAAACGTAAGACACTTTTAAAATATACGTTTTGCAATAAACCTTTTTTAAATCTATATTTATATTAAATGGCCAACTGGGACTATTTCTTTTTGAAAAATATGTTTACCGAAAATATTGTGTAGGCTGACAAAAAAAAATATCGTAAAGGTCTGAGCTCTAATAATATTAAGAGGTGTATCTTCGCGACTAACAGTCTTTTTACAAAAATGTTCTTTTATGCAAAACTCGCACATTTTTGATATAAAAAACTTAACAAAACACATTTTTAAAAACATTAAATTTCCTACAAATAGGCTCTTCTCGTAAGTTGTCGTCTATTAAGCCGTTTCAATGTAACCGGGCTATTAATATTGAACTATTTTTTTCATTTTGTTTTTTGACTTAATTTTATTACTACACATAACCAATAATTCCAATACATATTTTTTAAAGAAATTTTGATACTTTACAAAAATAGGTCTATTTTAAGTTTTTACAATAAATACACTACTTCAAAAGTTATTCGACATTGAAGTTGAATCCAAAAGTAATTTTAACGTCAAAGAACTTAAATGCTCTGATTTGTTTCCCAATTTGCCCAGAATTCCATCATCACATCTTGACTTGGGACCACCATAGAAGTTTACTGTTTTTGATTAAAAAAAAATGTAATATTGGTAATATAAAAATAAATACATTCGAACATGTAACTTCTCTTTTTCGGTTAAAAACGATGAAAGTGCCTTTTATCAATATTTTCCGTTATTGTGTACTTCTTGGGGTCATATATTTTTAAAAATTTAAAAAGCGAGTTGTGGCCAGGACTATACGCAGAAAGTGCTTTATGAAGGGAGCAACAGACAAAAAGCCGACTATAAAAAAAAAGGACTCCAGGCAAGTGAACAAAGCTTAGACACCAACCAACAAAAAAAAACACAAAGGCGTTACCTCCAGCAAATAACCCATCTTTAAGGGTTCATTTTTGGGATTCTAAAGGGGGAATTGCCACCATTCTCCTGCGTACAGCTCTGGTTGGTTGTAGCTATCTAGTTATTAGGGTACAATATGCATATGGCTTATTTTAATACAAATTGCTGTACTAGCAAACATATGAACGGGAATACCAAAAAATCTCTGTCATATTTTTTTTAACACTTATTACTTTTAGTAAGCAGGTTTTTTATTTACATCTTGCTTTCTTCACTAAAATTAAACTTCTAGCATTTTTTCTAAAAGCATATTTTGCTTGTGCAGATAATATAATAAAGAATTAAAGCTTTATTTTGCACTGCTTTATTATTCATTTTACAAACATAGGATATTTTTTTATACCCTCTCAACTCTAACAATTTTGAAATAATTTCTTTTACATAATAGAGGGTGTGCCAACCAAAACAAACATGTTAATTGTAAATAAATCAAAAAAATTTTAGGGATTTTTAAAATATTTTTATGATAAAAGGATCTATGACAATTATGTGTAAAATAAAATATTGGCCAAATGCTCGCCACGGGTAAGATGGCATACCTTTATCCGACGGTCCATATTTTTAATGACCCTGAGACATAATTGAGTTTTAATGTCGTTTATGTGACGAATTATCCCATTCTTCGTGGATTCGTTATCAAGTAGAATTGCCCCATTTGGGCTAATTAGAGTCCAAGGTGATTGTTTAAAACCCGTTGCATCCACAAAAAGACACTGTTTGGAGCGGTTTATGAGCTGCCCGCGTCATTGGGCCGGCAATGAGTTGAACCAAGTAGTAACCGTGAATCTTGTAGCCAGAAATTGGGAATATGGATCTGGACTATATGTGGTTTTAACGGTATGATACCACTTGCCACACAGCGAACGAATCAATGGCTTTTTTACTCCAAAAATTTAATGTCCCACCATTATCATGTGTTTTAAAACCTTTGAACTTCTTTCTTAGGAAATAAATGAAAGGAAAAAATGTACGTAAGCCACACAACAATTTAAAACTAAAAGGATAAAACAAGTCGGCACATTAAGGACATTAAAAGCCGATTCCCACCTAGGGGTTTTACCCCGGGCAAAAAGTCTGACTTTCGACGATTCACACCTGCGAGTCGTGGGTAAGGGGTTAAAACTCGTGCGTTTTCACCCACCAAAAGGGTACTGGTTCTAATTTTCCCCTATGGGTGACGACTTTCTGACGAAATTCCCTACATAAACTTAACGGTTGGTACTACCAAAAGTTACCATTTTGATTCAAATATGCATGGATATGATTTTACCCGTGTCCTTGAAAAAACCCCGACAATCAGCTGATGGGTGACGACTCATGCGTCGCGGGTGAATACCCCTAAGTGGGAATCGGCTTTAAGTATGTCTTAGGCCGCTTTCAGCCGGGTGACTTTTTGCAGTCGAAGTTGACCGCAAAAGGTCGATCGTTTGTGGTTGATTGTCGCTACTTGCAGTTGTCATTTAACAACTAGGGAAAAATCGATTCCTTTTCATACGGGCGTTTTTTCGACTGCAACCGAACTTCTGCCACTGATTGTCACCGATCCCGTCGACTAACTATACGTTAGTTACAACTACAGTTGCAGTCGAAATTGGCGACAAGACGCCGATATTTTTGTAGTCAACTTCGACTGCAAAAAGTCGCCCGTCTGAAAGCGGCCTTAGAGTCATTGAAAATATAGACCATTGAATAGAGGAATGACATCGAAGCCGTGGCGACCATTTGGCCGATATATTGTTTCACACAAAATTGTTATAGATCTTTCTCATCATAATTAAAAATATTAGGATAAAAACTTCTTGTTTTATATACAAATAACATCGTGAGTTTTAGTTGGACCACCCAACATCGTGCATTTTAGTTGTACCATCCTTAATTATTTAATTTTTGTAGGTGAACTAATTATGAACAGAGTAGAATTTGGCGATAACGGAGAATACAAATGTTTAGCAGAAAATCCTGCAGGTCGAGACAATACAACTGTTAGAATTAACGTTTTGGTAAAACCAAAAATTTATCAACTCGAAAATGTCACTGCAGCGGTAGGAAATGAAACAAGAATTATTTGCAAAGCCACAGGCCAGCCTCCACCAAGAATTACATTCAGGAAGTTAAGTAATATAGAAACTTTTCAGGCTGGACGGCAACTTGATGATCCTAGAATTACATTAGAACAGGAGTCATTTACAGATAAAGGTAAAGTATACCTATTTTGAGAGCCTTGATTTACAGCTTTCACAATGTGAAACATATCTTGTATACAGGGTGTATTTAAAAAGTGCAGAAAAAATGCTGCTACAAATTCTTGACGTATATATAAAGAACTTATCCCACTTACTTCAGTCCAAAAGTGATTTTAAAGAAACACATTGTCAGAAGTTAAATCAGGTCTTGAATCTTTATAAATAATTAGGTTAATAACACCGCCACACAAAAATTAAAAAAATAATCATTACTTCTGACCAGACCAACTTTTTTATTTTTTTGATGCCCCGAATTCGAATCCGAAGTCCGTTTTACTCCATCAGTCTTGACTTATGAGTAAACTTCAAAAAATCATAGAAATCGCTGAAAAATCGAATATTTAAGTGGTGTTTTTTGCAGTTTAGGTACTCAAAACGGATTCCGGATTTAAATTCAGGGCATCAAAAACATGTAAAAAGTTGGTCTGGTCAAAATTACTGATCACTTTTTTCGTGTGCCGGTGCATCTGCCAGGGCACCGGAAAACAAAAAAACTGGTACTTCTAACCACACTCACTTTTTATGGTTTTTAATGTCCTAAATTCGCTTTTATCGCTTCAGTTTTGAGTAAATCACCAAAACCCCAAAAAATCGCTGAAAGCCGAAACAAGTAAATGGTGTTTTTTGCCGTTTACTTAAAAATTAAGCCTGATGGAGCAAATCAGACTGCGGATTTAAATTCGGGGCATCAAAAAACATATTAAAAAACCATATTTAAAATATCTGGATAAAAAAGCATTTTCTGAATGACTAGGTCTAAATTATACAGGGTGTTTCAGAATGGGATGCTGATTGTTTGGGAGAAAAATTCTTGGGTGACATGAAAGGTTTTAATTTAATGAATTTTAAATTAATACAAAAATGGATCTCTTTGTTTTACTACCTTGTATCTCAAAAGTAAAGATATTCAGGACAAGACATATTTGCCTTTTTTTTCAACTTACGATACATACTTTTAAAGATCAGCATTGTCTTCCTATGCATGTGGGCATAACAGTGAAGTGTCGGCACAGTTGCCAGACTTCCCAGTTTTATGCTGCAAATACTTTTTTCTTTTGTTTAAATAAAATGCTTAATTTACTTCTTAATAAAAAGTGTCCTAGTTATAATAGACAAATAATTGTAAGAATTTAAAGATTAATTTTTTGTGTGGTGTTAATAAATTTGACACGCCCCATTAATTGCAATAAAAATTAATGAGGCATGTTATTTAAAAAACTGAAAAAATACGTGGAGCAGAGAACTGCAAAATCTGGCAGTAGTTCTAATTATTACAATTGAGCTCCACATAGCCAAAATATCTTAAATGTAGCTTTGGAGATATTAGAGATATTTTGTTGCAGTTCTGGTTAGTCTAACCCAGTATAAATTATACTGCTAAAACCAACTAGCTTAATAAACGATTTTTTAGGGGAATCATTTGGAACTCTTGTGATCACAAACTTATCTCGATCAGATGACGGCCTTTACCAATGCATAGCGGAAAATCCAACGGGTAAAGCATACAAAAATGGTCATATAACTATCTGGTTTAAACCTACGTTTTCTCGTACAAAGAATTTGCCTCCGGTGTGGAGTTGGGATGGAAGACCGGGAAATTTGACTTGTTTACCTGAAGCAATTCCTAATGCCACAATTGTTTGGCGATTAAATGAGGTCGAAATTTCAGAGGAAAATTTCAATAATAACAGGCTTCCAAGACAAACTTTTGAAGTGATTGGACGAAGCCCACAATCGGTGCTCATTGTAAAACCTTTTAATCAACCACGGTAAGTAAAAGAAAAATTACTTTTTAGCTTGCAATTAAAAGAGAGTATATATGGTATAAGGTAACTGTGATTTATTTTTATTGGAGCACCTTCTAAATTTTTCAATATTCCTAAAATTTAATATTTCCCTTTTTAAAAAATATAACATATGCTTTGGATATTTCCAAAAATAATAAATTTATTGATCTCCAAAAAATATTTGCATGGCAACTGGAAGTATTATTTGGCATAAAAATTTCTACATACAAGGTTAGTTACAGAAGTAAATAGAATAATAGTTGCAGTAGGGCTTATATTACTTGTTTTAAAACCTTTTGTAATATTTAAAATTAAAAAAAAATCTTAGGTATTCTGAAAAAACCTTATTCTTTAAGAACTTTATTTGTTTTAAGAAATGGGTCGAAATACAGACAGGAACCTGTATTACAAAAAAAAAAAAGAAAATTAATATGGTAAAGACTATGATAAATAAAAAAATTTAAAATTTTAGGCATATATTTTTTTAAAAATAGGGGTTTAATTATAGAGAGTGTTTAAAATATTCAGGTTAATTTTTTTAATTAAATATAGCCTTTATTGAGATTTTTGGGCCACCCAATGGCAATGCCTTTGTTTAAATACTATATTTGGTATAAAACCTTTTTTTTTAGAAAACAGATGGTTAAAAATCGCTTTCTTTTAGGATTTTGTGAATACTGTTAGTGGTAATATATTTATTTCAACATTATTATTTTTAGTGAGCTATTTATTAAACATCGTGATCTAATAAATGCTTTTTTAAACAACCTCAATATTTTTTATAGAGAAAATTACCAAATAAAGCTATTATAATAAAAAAAAATAAACTAAATAAAAACTTTACTGTGTAACAACTGCGTTGATAAAACATGCATTTATTTGTTTTATATTTATAGCGGATTTGCCTACTTTTTTGATCCCCAGATTTTTACTACAATTTTAGATTTAACCAGTGGTACATAATTCATATTATAGTGCATAATAGGTCTTTTTTATCTTTATCACATCTCACGAAGGCATATGCCTAAATATCAGTATACCGTGAGTGCCGGGTTACTGGATGTTTAACCCAATATTGTCGTGTTCCGTCAACGTTATCCAAGCACTGAAACATGCAGTTGCATTTCACAGCACCTTTTAGACAACGCGGTAGTGATACCACGGACGTTATTTTTAAATAACTACTACCTAGAAATGGCAGAATACTACACAGTGGTTTGCCATTGCCAACTGTGAGGTGACGAGCTATTAAAAATCCGATGTCCGACTCCGAGATTCGAACCCGGATCGCTGCGGTAAGAGGCTGACACGCTAGCCACTACACCACTGCTCGCCACGAAGGTCTAAGATTATTTTTGACTTTTGGGTATGTTGTTTAGTAAAAATGACCCTTAACTATAAAAGCAATAAAATAGTGGACATATTTGTTTAAGTTTATTGACAAAGTGGCAACAAAATGCAGCCATATTGGAAGGTTTGAAATTTTAACGTTTTAAGTAATCGTAACTGCTTTATGTGAAAACTTCTATGTTAACAATTATTGATAAATTAATTTTGTTCTTACGAGTTTTATAAGCTGTTAAATAATTGTAATTTTAAATAAAAGAGGTAAACGCTTTCTATTTTAAAAACAGAGAAAAACAAATTATTATCGTGTTATTTACAAAAACGAAGCAGACACATATTCTTCGTATTTCTGCTCTAAATTACCCAATTTATATTCCAGCAGTTGATTAAAAGTAAATAAAAAGTTTAATTAAATTGGGATTTTTATGTTTTTTAACGTAATGGTTTTATAAGTTGGGTCTACAAACTGAAAAATTAGTTTGTAGACAGAAAAATGTTTTTTCTTGTAATTTTCAATGTTCATTAAGTTTTTAACAAAGTGTTATTTAAACAAAATAATATTTGGCTTTTCTCCAGAATAAAAAAGTTTATTAAACATTTTAAGAAAATTAAAACTTTTTATATACTATGAAGAACTAAGATTACTTTAAAAGAAATAAATTATTTAAAAAATTTATATAAAGTTACTTACATAACTAGTAATAAAGTGTGTAGTGTATATATTACACCAGATGTCTGTACAAAATGTTACCACAAATACCTTGGATCAGAATACGACGATCTAACCCAGTTAACTATCGTCAAAAAGGTAATTGTTAACAAGATACAGGGTGTCAAAACATATTATTTACTATAAAATATTTTTTCACAAAATTTAGTATTAAGAGGTTCTTTAAGGTGGGGAATCGAAATATGTTAATGTGTTTGGTGTAAAATATGGATGGAGCCACCCCCAGTCCAGTTTCAAAGCGTCAAACTTTTTTTTGCCGTGGTACATTATAATTATGGTAAAGTATTTTTAATTTTCTATATTTTTTGCACCAAAAAGGTTAACCTAATAAATATCGCTACGAGCAACCGTTTTTGAAATATTTCAGATTAAACATTTGATTTTATACAAAAGTTTGCCATTACGCTTTATCTAGGCCACCTGGTAGGGTTCAAAAGGTCTGTACAAAATGCTACTACAAATTCTTTGGGCCAAAATACAACGATCTAATACTCAGCATTTGGAGATGCCTAAAAGGTTTTCTCCACCTTACCTGAATTCATCCTATATTTCTTCTCGAGATCCTTCGTTTTGCAATCAACACCAATCAAATTCATTGGCTTTTCCCGAAACTCACATTTCACCTTACCATAAAAATAAAAATCAAGCATGCAAACCGTTTTCAAATCTTGACGTAAGCCAGAACTTTCAAAAGTTCAGGCTCACAAGAACTTCTACAGTCCTAGTCCATAGCAACCGAGCCAGGCCAGCATTGAAGCAAGAAACTACTACAATCAAACAATTTCTGAAGCCAAAGACTCCTTCGACAATCATTATCAAAAACAAAGTTCTTTCTTGCTCAAATGGTAGCAAATCCTTCTGGTCCTTTGCGAAAAACATAAGTAGGAATTTTTGTGCCAGTTCTTTTCCACCACTAACTTTGGAAGATGAAATTATTTCTGCTAAGGGAAGGCAGAACTATTTGCCAAACAATTTGCTACCAATTCAACCCCCTTAGCCCTCCCGTAAATCATCCAATTCCAACGATTACCCCCAGTTCCTCATAAAATGCCCGATATTATTTTAAAGTAAAACACATTAAGCGTATCCTTTCCTCCTTAACACAAGAAATCGTCTGGGCTGGACGGCATACCAGCAATCGTTTTAAAAAAATGTGCTCCAGAACTTGCACCAATCTTAACTCGGCTCTTTCGAATTTGTTACGACACAGGTGGATCTTTCCGGAGAGCTGGAAGGCTGCAATGTTCAACCTATTCCCCAGAAAGGATCTCATCCTTTCCATCTAACTATAAGACCAATTTCAATTCTCTCAGTTCTTTGTAAAGTAATGGAAAAATTAATTAATTCACAAATTCTTAAGTACTTGGAAAAACACAAAATTTTGCACGACAGGCAGTATGGATTTCGCCACAAAAAGATCTACAGCAGATCTTCTTTCCTTCGTATCACACTGTTGGAATAAGTCTCTTGAGTTTCTAGGTGAGTCCCAGATCGTTGCTCTTGATATATCCAAAGCTTTTGACCAGATTCTTGTAAGCACTTCTTAATAAACTTCCCTCCTATGGTCTTTCCAACTAAACTCTGTACTTGGCTCTCTAGTTATCTATCTGATCGACGTATATCAGTTATTGTGGACGGCCATTCTTCAAGCTTTCACCAAATAAATGCTGGAGTCCCTCAGGGCTCGGATTCTGGCACCAACATTGTTTCTTCTTCACATCAACGACCTTCTCGTCCACAATTAATTCCATTCATAGTTTCTGTGATGATAGTACCCTTCACTCCAGTTTTCAGGTTCCTAAACCCATCCACTAAACCTGACTTGAAGAAATAAACGCAGAACGATGCAGATATCTCTTTCTCAGGATCTTAATTTAATACTGGATTGGGGCGCAAAAATCTCGTCCATTTTAATGCATCAAAACATGATCATGTTTCTTGTCGCGAGTCATCAAATACTCATCCTCTACTTATGAGCGGCCAAGTTCTACAGAGCAAAGACACCTTCAATCTCGTGGGCGTCACATTTGAAAGTAACCTTAACGCATATAAACACATTGTATCTATAGCCACGGCAGCTTCAAAAAAGCTTGGATTTCTCTTTCGAGCTAAAGAAAGTATTTTTCTACTTCCTAATTTATACACTTTATATGTTTCCCAAATCCGACCTCCCTTGGAATATTGTTCTCATATCTGGGGCATGGCACGTCCCCAGCAACCCTGAGCATTCTTGATTCTATTCAAGAAGAATGTTCGTCTCGTGTGATCCTTCACTTACAGAAGAGCTTCCCTCTCTTGCCCATCGTCGGGCTGTGGGCGATTTATCGCTTTTATGGGGCCACTTCCATGGCTTCTGCTCTGAAGAATTGACCAGTATAGTTCCTCCACTCACGGTTCCCAACAGAGAAACTCGTGGTTCCGCGCATATGCATCCCTATACGGTCAACTGGACAGGCCCCGAACTTCTCACTTTTTGTTCGTTCTTTTATCCCTAGAGTTTCTAGATTGGAACCTGCTGCCCGCAGGAGGTCTTTCCTTCCCCCAAATCTTCAAATATTTAAGTCCCGTGTCCAACAAACTCCCTCTTACCTCGCTTAAGACACCACGGTACGTTAGTATTTGAGCTTTTAGCCTTCGTGGTTTGTCAAGATTAAAAAAAAAAAAAAAAAAAAAAAAAAAAATTGGTTTGTTTAGTTGCGTACGGCGTTGCCCTTTTACTATTATACGTCGCGTAATTCTTCTTCTTCTATTGGCTTGTGGCATCTTGCATTTACATACCGAAATTCGGTTATAAAATGTACTGACCGCTAATATTTCCGTTGTATAAATTGCTTATTAGGGATAGTAATAAATTTAAACTTTTTGTTTGTTAGGATGTTTCATTGCTTGGTATTATTTTTTGGGCTTATTACAAATTAGGTGAGTCATTGACCACATGACCTCATGGACGAGCCGCGCCTAATCTCTTTTTATCTTACGCTATATTGCCACTTTAAAAAGTCATAAAAGTTCCTACAGAATAGAGGCAGGTTTTTAAATAATATTTTAAGTAAGAACATTTATAGCCTTCATTAGTAATTAAAAAATCTTTCTTTTAAAATAAATCTTTGTGATTTGGGAGCAAAGGTTTTATTTTCAAGACATACCAATTTTCTTTTTCTTCTAATAAGGTATTTGTCGTAGGAATTACCTACAGGCATTTATTATTTAATGTTTGTGACATAAAAAAATCACAAATAAAACTATATGGATGTATGAATGAATAGACTATGTACACATTTTAAATTTAATTTTAAAAGTAAAACCCTGTTATTTGATGTGTGGTCAGCACATGCTTTATATTTGCTTTAAAAAATGGCGTCGAGTAAATTTACCCTTTTTTATTTTACCCTGTAGTCCTACACTAAAATTAAGACAATCATTTTTAACAAAAGCGACTATACACGTAATTTTTTTGCATTGTTTGGCATTCATTTCAAGTATACTAGGCACTACAAAAAAATGTATCGCAATATTGATTTTTCAGAAAATTTAATGTGTAACTGACTTATAGTAAATTGCAAAGCATGTAGGAATTCCGTAATTTTCCGCTTGGTAAAGTGCATTTATTATTTTTCCTATATTGTTATTACAAAAAAGAAAAACTTATGCCGAATTAAATATAGGGGTGACATAAGGTTCTAATTAAAAAAAAAAAATATTTGTTTAATTTTGCATATCTTGAATGTATATTTTTCAATATTTTGATTTCTTTTCTTTTAATTTATTTGGATCAGAGTTATCTTCTTACCGCCAGACACCTTTTTATGGGGGTCCTCTTGGAGATCTAATACAGCAACAACAAAATCCAATATTTTAATAAATTTATCGCGGCTTTTTAAAATTTATAAAGTTTGGTACATTTACATTAATTGTATAATATTTCTTTAATAAAAGACCACTTCACAAAAAATTCACCAAAAACCCTTTTTTTGGGTTTACAACCGGATGTTACCCAATAAACCATTTATTATAATTTCAGATACTACACACATTATGAATGCATCGCCAGAAATGCCCTTGGAGAAGCCTCTATTTTTATCCAGTTGAAACGTGGTTTAGTGCCAGGAGTTATTAATCAAGTTAGACCTAATACAATCACTGCTACTACGATTAAATTTGACATAGTGCCTCCATCTAACTACGAGGGAATGCCAATTCGGTTATACAGCGTACAGTACAAACCGGAATTGCAACCGAGCTGGGATCACGCTTTAACACACAGATGGAGTGTCGGTAAGTTAAATATTAAAAAAAACATGGTATTGGCGATTCAAGTTAAGCGCCTCTATCGGATACTTCTTAAACCTTTTTGTTCACTATGACATTTGTTTGTCATACAGGGTGATCATTTTTAAGTCGGCACTATTGCTAACTTCCTTATTATTGGACATACGAATTGGTTAAATTAGTAAAGTTGTAACATTTTTTCCGCTGATTAACGTGCTGCCAACAGAAAAACAATTGAACCTCGCATTTTTGAGTTATTTAAAAAAATATATTATTTTAAAAAATTTAGGAAATACCACATCTGATGTTTATCTCTTATTGTTTTGAAAGTATGGCCATCCAAATCTGAAAATTATTTTAAATTTTTATTAGCTCCAAGCTGTAAGCCCTAAGTTTAGTGTCGAAGATAAAATATACATTATATAATATCTTCTATTTTTTAGATTTGAATGGCCATATTTCGAAAACTATAAGAGATAGACATATAATAATTGGTATTTTCTTAAAGCTCTTTAAAATATCTATTTAATGATGATGCAATATACGGGGTGTTTATTTAAAAAATGCTAGTTTACTAATAATGGCCATATTTCAAAAACTATTTAAAATTGGATAAAACACATAGGAAAGTTCTTTGATAGATCTTTTAAATGGTGATATAATTTACAGGGTGTTCCATAAAAAACAAGTATATTTTTAAAACTCTAAAACGCAATATTAATTGTTTTTCTGTTGGCAGCACGTTAATCAGCGGAAAAAATGCTACTACTTTACTTATTTAACCGACTTCGTATCTCCAATAGTAAGAATGATCACCCTGTATGTTGCTTAATGTTGATCAAGGTGTTTAGAGACAAGGTGACCCAACTTCGATGTGACAATAAACAGCTTATATTGTGACGTCATGGAAGTTCTTTTTTAACCGATTTAAAATTAAAAATATAATTTATACAATTGTTAAAGTCTTTTTAATCCACCATTTAATCACAAATATAGACACGATTAACACAATTTTTACAAAACAAGAAAGAAATTTTAACATTTTTTTAAAAAGGATACCTTATTGTTATATTTATCGGCTGTCAAATGAAAAATTAGGCCAACTTGTCTCTAAGCACCTTGAATGTTGATGAAGTAAAGTAGAAAATAAAAAACAAGTCAGACTATAACTTGTGTTAAGAGTTTTAGTGGTTGTCATTATAAATTTAGTTAAAAATTCTGAAAATTAAAAAAATATACAAATTCGGTTTTGTTGTGTTTGCAGTTCAAGTCTAAATACCGAAGAACTTACGTTTCGTTACTTTATATTTACCTCCTCGGTGCCTCACATACCGGGTGACACAGGATATTGTTCCCCCAATTTTTTTCGTTCTTTAAGAAAGACCAATAAAAGTTTTGAAATATTATTATGGCATAAATGGACATTTTTTGAAATTATCACGATTTCAAAATTACTTCCCGTTTAACCGGAAGCACCATCAACTTTCCTATTTTAAATAAAAGTGCATAATGTTTTTTTGTATTCGTATTTTCTATAAAATTGTCTTTTTAATAAAATAATATACCGGGTGTTTTTGTTAGAATGGCCCCCAAAGAATACTTTTAAAGAAAATCAAGTTCCGCAATTATTTCTTCTTTGAATAGATTTTTACTAAGTAGGCTGTGAAAATAAAAGAATTGCCATTTTAATTTTACAGGTATTATTATATTTTAGTTTCTTTAATAAATCAATTTTAGTTTTGATGTAAATAATGAAACGCAATTCAGATTTTTTTAAAAGATTTGTATAAAAACACCCCTATTTTATTTTATTTTAAAATTTAATACTAAAATATGTTTTAAATGACATGTTACAACATATTGTTTATATTCAAGATGGCGGCCATAGATAATTTATTTATGAATTCAATTATTTGAATGTCTTGAATAAATAATTTATGGCCGCCATCTTACGGTATGTTGTGATATGTAATTGAAAATAAAATAGGAGTGTTTCCATTGGAAATGTTTGAAAAATTTCATCAATTACATGAAATACTAAAATTACGAATTGTAGGTGATTTATTAAAAAAATGAAATATAATTAAACCAGTAAATGTAAAATAGGCTATTTTCTTATTTCCCCAGCCTACGAGCCAAAAAAATATTTAAAACAGAAAAAATGGCGATACCCGATTTTTTTAAAAGTATTCTCTGGGTGTCTTAAAAAACAACCTGGGTGATATGCAGGGTGTTTTCTTACAACGGTACAAAACATCAAGGTGTGATTCCTTATATAATTTTATGGAAAAAGTTTTTTTACATATGTCCAGAGTTGCTTCCTTACTGAGATAGAGTGCGTTAAAATTTAGGAAAAAAAATCAGGTTTTTCTAAGTATTTTAAATATGCTTAGGCCGATTTAGATTAAATTTGGTACATATATTTAAAGTAATAAGGCGCTTATTTAGCCCTAACCAAAATGTTCGTATTGAGTCCAGTAGCGTCTCGGTGGGCACCGCAACTTAAATTATTGAAAAAAGTACGTCACTAACTTTTTTATTGTTTTTATATTTTTTTATAATTAAGCAATTAATATTACAACTTTTTAGTTTGTTATATTTTCTTCGTATTTCGCTTTGTTTTCGGGAAAAAAAATGAAGCCACTTTAAGTGATACTAAAAAGTATTTAACAGCTTAAAACAAAATCCAAAATTAAAAGTAAACAATTTTGACCTATGTAGATAAGAAAAATGACGATTTCCGTAATATACGACTGCTTATTTATTTAAAAGCAAATAATTGTTCATTTTTATTTTTACCATGTCGTCTTTGGGTACTTTTTAGAAGAAATTAAAATGGCTTAAATCTTTTATCTCGAAAACAAAGCTAAATACAAAAAATACAACAGACTAAAAAGTTGTAGTAATAATTGCTTAATTATAAAAAGTATAAAATCGTCAAAAAATGTCAGTGGCGTACTGAAGGTATTTTAAGGTTTGTCTAATAGTTAAAAATGACAATTTATGCTATAATAATACTGTAAAAATTGTATTGGGATGGGGGCGGGAGGGGACATCCTGTGTCACCCGGTATATATAGGTTTTTAAAATTTAAGTAATTCCTTGCTTGCAAAAGTACTTGTTTTAAGACACAACAAAAAAATTAAGGGTCATGTAATTTTTTTTAATTTTTTATGAAAGTTAATTATGTTTTAAAATATCTTGGTCTATGTATGAAAACCACTTTCTAATAACTTTTATTGATGCAAAGTTACCCTGTATAATAAATGGTCAACAAAGACAACTACTAATAAAACCATTTTCACATTTCTACATTAACAATGCTCTAGAACAAGCTATCAAGCTTATAGTAATCAGAACTCTTGGTTAGTGATACCCATGTTTAATGCATGAAGTTATTACAAACTTCGGATTGTACCCACGGGTAAATGAGCACTGAAATAAAATTAAACTGAAAACTAAAACCTAGGATCAGTGTAGAACAGATTTTCAATTGAAATATGTTTAACCCTCTTAATACCGTTTTTTCTTGAGAAGTAAAAGTTTTCTAAATAAATCCTAAATTCTTTAAAAATAAGAAGTAAAAATTTTATTTAAAATTTCTTTAACAAACTGCATTGTAAATATTAGCACGAAAGTTTTAATGAATTTAGGAAACTTTTATAATAGCCTGTTTACCCTAAAAAACTTATAACGCAACGTAATATTCTAGTTGTCTACAATAAAATATAATTAAAATAAAATCTAATTTATTAGTACCTATTATTAATGTATATATAGAACATTACCAACTTTTTCTTTGCAACGTATAAAAGAAATAAAAACACTATTTTGTTGTGTTAATTTTGTATTATCTGTGTCTTTTATCAGAAGGGTTTATTTTCTAAGATATACCGGGTACGACAAAAATATGTTTTTAATAAAACGCCCTGCATATTGCATTACCATAAAAAAATACAAAAATACCATATTTAATATATCTATCTTTAATCGTTTTGGAAATAATGCCATAAAATAAAATTTTAAAATTTTAATAGGCAATTTGTGTCGTAATACACATACCCAATTGAAATTAATTCTTATTTTCTTATTTTTTCACATTTGGATAGCCATATTTCCATAAATAATAAAAAATATATATTAAATTTGGTATTTTCTTAAAGCTGCTTTATTGGTGGATATAATATACAGGGTGTTCCATTAAAAAAGTCGGACTGTCGTACCCTGTATATCTTAAGAGATAATAAAAATCTGATTACTGATTCAGAAAGTACATACGGATCCCTGGACCATTTATATATGTTGATTTGATGAATATTAAAAAACCAGGATGACGTACCTTGTAATTTGTAGGAAAATGTGAGTGTTAAATTATATATATATATATATATATATATATATATATATATAATATATATATATATATATATATATATATATATAACCATACATGTTGGTGGTAGGTCCCCCTTCGATGAAAAGTTACATTTTGTAGAACAAATATTTTTTTGTTTTATTTAGATAATTATCTTGAAAATTAACAGACAGAATTCCTGTTGATAATTAATTTTTTGTATCCATCAAATCAACACATTTAATTCCTGCTACCCTACCAACGAAAATTGTTGTAAGGGGCATATTGTCAAAATGAAGCTACTCACGAAAATGTAGCTTGTTAGTAATGAATGGTTAAAATGTTCTAGAGATTCCTAACTAACAAAATTAACCAAACAATCTGATGTTTTTATTTATTTTGTTTATAAAAGATAAAAACGTTGGAGTGTAAATTTATAACGTGGCGCTCGGTACATTGCAGGGTATTTCTAATCCTAATATGTCATCTTTTGATAATTAATCGCTATATTTTGTTTCAGGATCGCCCTACATTCTCGAACATCTAATTCCAGAAGTGTCGTATCATTTCCGGTTTGCAGCTGAAAATGACGTGGGCTTGGGACCCTGGACTAATGCCCCAACAATAACGATGCCCCGACGATCAGAACCTGCCGAACCGACGCTGCTGCTGTCATCATCGACCATTAACAGGAATTTAACCGGCAGACAGGAAGTGGCGAGCCCTTACTCTAATCACTTTGAGCTGCGGTGGAACGTACCTGCGGATAACGGTGAACCAATCGAATATTATCTTGTTCGATATTGTTCGGTAAGTTTCTCTTAAACATTAATTGTTATTGTCAGCAGCTGAGAATTCTTAGTATATTTAGATTATGCCTTGTTTAAACAACACTTTAAAAAAAACGCCATTATTAATATATTATCTAGTTTTGTATACAAAGTATTTTAAAACAAATACTTTTTTATCTCCTGTGTTTTTGTTTATACAGTATATTCGAATTAAAATGATTTATAATATAATAATTTCGTTGTTTGTACACTTACAGAAAAATTCTGAAACAAGTCAATTTATTTTAGGAAGACATATTTTTGTGTAAAAATTTACTTTTTCAAGGTAGTTCCATCCCCCACCAACAAAAACATACCCGTAGATAGGTCGCGTCCGCTGCACATCAAACTTTTTTTGTTTTGTGTGCCGGTGTTATCATTGTAATTATTCGGGATTATAAAACACTAAAGATAGATAGCTTAGAAGATAGGAGACTTTTTTTTGAAATGTGTTTTTTGTTTTAGTTTATAAACGGTTTGGTTGACTGCGAGAATCTGCTAAACAAATTGAAATTTTTGACCTGTCACAATCCGCGATCAAATACCTTGTTATATTTTAAAATTCATGGCATGCATAATCCAATAACAAGGATGCAGCGTTATTTTGATAGGTTAGATCATCAAATACATGAGTCATTAAACATATTTAGAATCATCTTAAGAGACTGTTGTAATTCTGTACATAGAACCTAATAAGATTTTTTTAAATCTTTGGACAAATCACGAAGGCTAAAAGCCTAAATACTAACGTACCGTGGGTGTCTTAAGATGTCTGGTTTTCAGAATTGTTATTTTGTGCATTATAACTTAATGTTAATATCGTAGTGTATCTAAATATTTAATAAGATATTATTTATATCCTCACCCAAGTAAGTTAGTTGATAAGTTGTGTTTTAGAGACTGTTAAATTAGGCAAATATTATAAAATAGTGAAAACCATAAATAAATAAA
Source organism: Listronotus bonariensis (assembly GCA_014170235.1). NCBI lineage: Eukaryota > Metazoa > Arthropoda > Insecta > Coleoptera > Curculionidae > Listronotus > Listronotus bonariensis. The sequence continues at coordinate 47,531 of JACEGR010003949.1, read as the reverse complement.
TAAATTAAAAATTACGATACGATGTATATTGTTGTATGATTAACTAGAGAGCACCACCAACGTCGCAACTTTTTAAGTACATACCATATATATCTATGTAAAAAAGTGAACCATTTTTTTAAAGAATGATTTAATTTTTTTCAGATGCAAAGGATTAACAACGACTACATCGACCAAGAATGCAGCGAAAATATTCAACAATCTGTACAATACACAAACTTCCAACTGGACCGCCTCATGCCAGATACGCTCTACAAGGTTGAACTACGAGCTCATAATGCCATTGGTGACAGTTCACCAGCTCAGATTTGGGTTAGAACAGCAAGAGGTGAGCGGCAACAATATTATACTTACAACACTGATCTCGTACGAAGTGGAAGTGGAGTGATTTGCGCAAATTTTATTTTTTTGCATTTAGTTTTGTTTTGTAAACTTGTTTTGTGCTAGTTTGTTTGATTAGCTTTTTGGTTTTAGTTTTTTGTGTTTTATTTTAGGTTGCATACTTTAAAAATGTTTTTTCTTATATAAGTTATAAATATAGGTAATATACATAGTATTGCTCTTATATGCCAATACTTTATAATAACAATTACGCTATATGAAACATATGGTGACAAAAAATATCATAAACGTTTGAGCCCTTATTATTAATTATTAATATTAAAAGATCTACTATCACGACTAACAGCTCTTTGACAACATTTTTTATGCAAAACTCGCAAATTGTTGACCTAAAAACTTTACCAACACACAAAAAAATCCTACAAAAAAGCTATCTTCGTAAATTGTTGTCAAATGAGCGGCTTCCATGTTATCAGGCTATGAACGATAACAATCTTCTTAACTTTGTTTCTTGGGTTTGTATTTTGGTTACTACTACAAACATATATATTTAAATAATTCCAATAAATAAAATAGGTCTCTTAACATTTTTTAATAAATTCACTTCTTGAAAAGTTATTTAATTCAAAAGAAATTTTAATATAAAAGACTTAAACGTTTACGATGTTTTTTCTTGTTCCCTTAAAAATATTTGTGACAAATAATAAAATTATATCGATTTTTTGGCCCTGTCTACTACTAATAATTAAAGATATTATATTTTTTTAATTATTTTTATTGTTACTAAAATATTATACACGTGGAAAAAACGCCAATTTGCGATATAATAAATAATGTTTTATGTATTCATATAATAATTATAGTTCTGCTCCATAACCTTAAATAAGGGTTTTGTTTACAAAGTAATATGACTTTTATTATCAAAGTTTGTTATAAGTTTAAATAATGATAACTTAAGCAATAATACAAATAAATTGTCCTTAAATATGGTTTTTAGTTATTTATAAATTCAAAATATCTTAAAATTTTGACGAAAAGACATTATAACTAAAATTATCTAGATATTTTAAAAACAACAATACTCATTTAAAAATATAACCAAAAGTAAAATATAGTAATGTTGTCAAGTATTTTAGCATTTTAAAAAATAGTTTAGCTTTATGTTAATAAACACCATAAGTTTGCAAAAGTAGGTAGAACCAAAAATTTTAGTAAATAATTGTTGATATTATTTTTAAAGTATATTTAAAGTATGCACCGTTTAAGTGGTAAAAAAATGTTTTTTGTTTTTATATTTTGCAGTGTGTGAGACGGCAAATGTTTTTAAAAACGTTCAGTTTAAAATAACAAATAAACAAAAAATGTGTGCTATTTCACGGTTACACATATATGGTGTGGTTTGAGATAGTTATTTATTTTAACAGCCCTGATCATCGAAATATAGTTATATATATTTACATACGACAGCTCTTAGAACCAATTATATTTTAAAAAATATATAATATTTAAAGAACTTAAGGCCGCCGCATTTCGTTACCACTGCCTATAAGTTATTAAAGTTAATAATATAGCCACTATTTTATTGTTTTAATATTCATGCGTAATTTTCATTAAACAAGACACTAAAAATCCAAAAACAATTCTGTCTGTCAACTGTCACGCACAGTTATACGAATTAATTGTCATTTGTTTAATCGAAAATCGCTAGCAGGCACCTTCAAAAACTTTTTTATAGGCATAACCAGCATTTACCACAGTAACCACAGTTACATATTTTTAGAAGGCAGTGGTCAAAAGTGTAAGGTTGCTGGTAAAGTTTTAAAATTTGAATGTTTTTAAATATAGGTTTTATATGGCAAGTTTTCCATAACCAATTTAGAGTAAATTTGCTTTTTCTTACGAGCTTCTAAAATAAGTAACCCAACCTTAAGGACCCCCATATATTTACAATAAAAGAAAAACCCTATTATATACCTTTATACACACATACCCAAATTTAAGTATTTAAATAAATATATTTTAAAATTGAATGAACGTTTTTAGAAATATAATGTAGCGAATGTTCGTAACAATGAAAACAAACTTAAAAAAATTATATTCTTTAGAAGGGAATCCTTGGAACTCATCTTCAAGAACAACATATTCTTTAAGGGTACTACCAGCTGCATTGATATTTGCAATATTGTGTAATATGCAGTATTATTAATGTTGGAATATTTTTAGGAATTAAGATTTAGGCGTAAACCAAAATCTGTATTAAAATATTGTAAAATCCGAAGATGGCCGTCTTAAGTCTGAATACGATTATTTATGACAAATGACATTTTTTAAGTGTTTAATATTTTATTTTAAAACATGTTTAAAATATTTTGTTAATTGGGGCTTAACTCTAAAAATGGCTATAATATTTAAACAGTAATTTAGGTAACTGATACTTTTTTAGCGTAATCTGTCAGGCAAGTGCGGCAATTCATGAGTAAAAAAGAAATTTTCTTGAATCGTATGTTTTTGTTTAAATTACCAGTTTATGCATATTTTATTAATTTATACTTATTAATTTATTTATTTTTTTAGCACGGCTATTATATTGCAACAAAAAATCATGGCCTTTTTTAGGAGGGATATGCTTTCGCAAATATGCACTTATGTATTTAGGAATTAACTTCTGTGGTATTCAATTTTATTATTACTATTAATTTTTTTATCATTTTTATTATATTTATTCGCAAACTGTCAAATTCTAAATTTAGTGACCCATGAACAAAAAGAAATATTGTCGAAATCAAAGGTAACTTGACCCTAAGTTTAGTTGTCGCGTTTACTGTCACATTGCATAAATTCATATTTAAATAAATTTTAGTAGGTTACCATACCTAACCAAAACACTTATTCAAAGTGTAAAGAAAAGCGTCGAAGTGTTAATAAATGCAACTACTTAAAAAATGTCTAAATTATTATTGTGATTTTAAATAGGTAATATTGCTATTACCCATGGCCATTACCCACGCTTATTACCCACGTTTGTCATAAGGTTCTTTAAATGTGCAGAAATACGATATTTTGTATACTTTTTTGACAACCTCGTTTTCTAATTATGACTGCTCTGCCATTTCACTATTTTGTACTTACACATGAGTATAAAAATATCTAAAAGGTACATAAAATTAGCCATTATTAAAATCAATCACATAAAAATAGAGTAGGCTGTAATGTCGCCTATGTCATGGCTAAAAAATATTCTGTCACAAATCGGAAACATTTAATTTATATTTTTTATTAATACAAATCTAGAGGAAAGTTGTCTTACAATGTTTTGCAGTGATATATTAATTTATAGTCATAGAAAAAGTTTTGTATGCTAATAGTAACGATCCGATAACATATTTTTTTGTTAACAGTCGTGGATTTGTTTTTAACTTTTTGTAAAAACGAAATATATTATTATTTAGGTATTTTTTTCCAAAATAAAATACCACAGTTGTTATACTACAAGAAAAACTAAGTTTCTTAATAAAAAAACAAAAAATTGTGAAATAGGGTTTTCTTTAACAACCTTTAAATGGCTTCTTTATTAAGTAAAATTATCTAAATCCCGTCCATCTTATATTTTTATGAAATACTTCACAGGTATTATTAAAAGAAAGACAAGACGAAAGCCGGATTTTCTTCGAATTTTATGATAAAAAGTGATTAAAAATAAAAAGTCAATGTGATGTATACTTATAAGTGTATTAGTAAGTCGTTTCGTAAGTTAAATATTTTCTTTTCATTTTTTAAACTTTTCATTAAATTTTCTTTTAAAAACACGTTTTTAAGAATAAATAACAAACAATCAATATTCCCTATTTAATGCGGAATTTTGGGCATATTAGTACAAATAACTGATTTCCATCTTTAAAGTAGATTAAAAATTAATCTCAATTAGTTATTCACATTAATTTAAATTCCAAGCTTATTTTATATATTTTAATTGTAAATATAGTTATAAATTTATTTATCTGCCAAAACTAAAATATAACTTTGACAAAAGACTCTCTAATTAACACTGACTAAATAGTATTATGTGTTTTATTGCATTTTAACAACAAATTGGATTTTGTTTTATTAAATTAAATTTTAAAAAATAGATAATTTGTGTGGCAAATAAAATGACAATAAGTTATTATTTAAATTTTACAGAATTTTGTGTTAAAATGTATAACATTTTAATACATAATTTTAAAAACCAATATGGTGCCATTATTTTTATATTTAAATTAATTTCTTTATGCTTTTAATAAATATCACAGAATAATCAAGACTATGTCAGATTTTAGTAGTATTAAAAGATAATCTAAAAAACAGTTTTAAATTTTGTTAAAGTAATTTTTATGAAGCTTAAAGCAAATGGATATTTTAGGCAAATGGCTTCTTCCTAGGCAAATGCCTTCTGTCTGGAAAAATAGAGTATTTTCATTTTTAAATGCCATCTGCCTAGTCAATTAGCATTTAGTTTTATTTACCCAAGCAATTTTTAGACAAATGGAAATAGAAATATTTGCATAACCAGACGGTCATGATTAGTTCTGGTATGTTTTTTCTTTTATTTATTAATATTGCAAATTAAAAAAAAAACAAACCAAAACTAATCATGACCGCCACATGTGACTCTTTTGTGTGACCGTCTATAGCGCCTCGAACCAAATAAATTACACGTGCTTTTGCTTTTTAATGTAGTCTGCAAAACACACTGTACGCCTAAAATACAAATATATCACAGTCATTTGCCTATCAAGGACCACGGCAAATGCATTTTTAGTACCCATGCAAATAACTTTTAAATAAAATTTACTTTTATTTGCCCAGGAAGAAGGCATTTCCCCAAAATAACCATTTGCCTGTGATATATACATGAGTAGATTTTAATTTCAGTTAACATACAGAGTTGTCAATAAAAATATATTGTTTTTACCTTTTACTTGAACTGTTGAAACTAAGTGCGCTATAGTGACTTTATTAAATACAGGTTGTTCTAAAAGAAACTCATAAGCATGCAGAAAAACATAAAATGACCTGAGTAATAAATCGTTGGTTTTCGAGATATTAGCATTTAAAATTCGTTAAAATCGTCCACTTGAATCAAATTTTTGATTGTCACATCTAATCAAAATAGCAATAGCATTAATAAAAATTGCCATATTGTATACAGAGTGATTATAAATTTTCAATATTTTAATAAAGTTCCAATATCACAAAAACCATTGATTTTTAACTAAGGTTCATTTACGTTTTTTGGATGCTTATGAGTCGTTTCACCAACCCTTTCAATATCATCGTTAACTCTTAGGACACCCTGTAAACATACAATAATTAAGTTACCTAATTTACAAGTATGAAATAAAAGCGACAAAAACGTGTTTTTAAACAGCTTTTATGTACAAAAAAATCGCTTAAAAAGACGCTTTATTATCAATGCATGTTCCACTATCAAAGTAAACATTTCAAAAACCAAAGCAGCTGTCGTGCATGACCCAGTCTTGCTTTTTTTATGCAGCATATCCGTTTTTATTGTGCTTTCTTTGCTAGTTTTATTTTTAAACTTTTTATCTTTATAATAACTGAGACAATGTGGCAACAACTGGATGATAAAAATAAAACATTAGAGCTTTATAAATAAATATTAAAAAGATTAAATGCATACTTAATTAAACGCGTTAAATTTAGGTTGGTTTCAACCAGAACTACCATGACCCTTCCCCCAATATAACAGGTTTTCATGACCCTCTGTGGCGCTTGAGGTTCTATAAATTTTATATACATTCACCATTTTGTCAAAAATGAATTTATTACTTAAGTTAGTATTTCGTGCACGTTCGATGATTTCAATTGAGTTTTTGTACTCCTCTCATATTACCAGCACTTATTAAGCACTAATTAGGGATGCCTAAGATTTACTTATAAATTTTGTTTTTAAGTTGATGTTTGGTGTATACAATGCTAGCTTTATCTATAGCTAGTATTGTGTCGTTTTTCCGGGATCTGGGAATGGCGTCAAATTTTTTATTTTGGCACAAAATTAGCACTATATTTTGAGCAAAAATATTTGTAATTCTGCTTACTTTACTTACGATAGTACTAAAGACGTCAAAATAAAACTTTTTTCAACCTTGTTCTAAAATACACTTTCTTCAAGCTACAGCAGAGTCGGGCAGAATACTGAAAATCGATATTCGAATATGAATACGAATACCGGAAGAAGAAAGTATTCGAATACCTTACCTCTCTTTTTTTTCCTATTTTGCTTCCCTTTTACTATTCAAATCATGACAATTTTAGTATTCGGATACTGCTTATGCTTTTCGGTATTCGAATACTCAAAACAAAAAATTGTTGAATACTTCTAAACTATTCGAATAGGGAATCACGAATACTGAGCAATAGCAAATACCGAATACCAAACACTAAACACACAAATGTATTCGAATACTATTCGAATACCGGCAAAAATGTATTCTGAATACTATTCAGAATACTGAGTATCTGAATACGACCCAACTCTGAGCTACAGTCATGTTAAGTTGTCGTCTCCTCAACCCCCTATAGTTAAAATAAGGAAGGAAGATATTACATTTATTTGTTTAGGTATTAAACAAATAAGTCTGTGTAGGTAGCGTTTAGGGATTAAAAAAACTATTATCTTCTCCAGATACATGTGTGTCGTATTTAAATAAATGTTTAAAACTTATATTTTGAAACAAATTACAAAAATATTTATTTCAGCTGCATATTATTTTACATAATACATAATACTGTAAAAACCTTAGAATTATTTTGGTTAAATTTACCTCTGGTTGTTGCCTTTTGTCTAAGCAAGTGACTCTCGATCGTATGAAAGATTTTAGGTGTGCTAGACCATGTGAATACGAATTTCTAAATTTTAAGAAAAATATCAACCCCCTCTGCCAATCGTAATAACTTATCGTAATTTATTATAAAATTTAATTAATAATGTATATTGATGGGCAAATGTTATTGTATAATTGAATGTTTATAATGAAAATGTTATCCTCCTTGTTATAAAATATTAGCAACATTGTCTAAAGTACTTTTTGTGTGATTTTTATATTATACCCTTTATTTTTGGAAATTAGATAATTGAAACTGTTTTACGATAAAAGATTAACCAAAATTAGCTAATAAAATTATTAAAGTATGTATCTTTTCTATTCTTTAATTTTATTATATTTGAAAGTAAAATGTATATAAAACTTAATATGTTTTTATTTAATTTGTACACAATTTTGATTAAATTTTGACAACCAGTTACAAAGATAACCCAAAAAAAATAGAACAAAATTTTTATTATAAAAGATTCATAATTATTTATTTATTATCTTTTGCGTACAGCAAAAAAAAAACAAATGAACATCAAAAAGTAAATAAAATTTTTTTTTAATAAAATCTATTTATTTTTTAATTAAACAGATGTCCTAACAAAAAAACCACATCTACATTTAATGGTTTTAAAAATAGGGCCCTTTAAATCTAAAGAATAGGAAATATAGTTTCTATTATGTCTACGGGTTAAATCTGTAATGACTAGTAGTACGTATAGTGAAATTTATTTCTACTATTTTTCAGATTTAAAAGGCTAAAATTAAAGATAGATATATCAAATGTGGTATTTTTATAAGCTCTTTAAAAGGGGTTTTTGATAGTGAAATGATGTACCTGGTTCTCCATTTATAAAAGTATACCTCTTTATTTTTTGTCATGTTTGTTTCTATTGTTATGCTAAATAAAAATATTAAAAACCCGTAGATAAAGACCCTGTGTATTTGTTTTATGATTTAAAACTAAACATTTTATTTAATATTTTATTTAACCGCATTTTATTACTTGTCAGGTGTTAAAGTGTTGCAAAAATATAAATGGATAATTTATATTGTCAAATTCATAATTTTAAAGCTGGTGACAAACGCTTCGTTTTCTAAAAATAAAGACACATTTTAGTACTTACATAGAATTACTGCTAAAAATGTAAAGCCTCTTTAATATATATTTTAACGTACTTTATTAAGTTCGATGTGGTAAATTGGATTATATATAAAAAAATTAAAAGTTCTTTAGAAAAGTATCTGTTTTAAAATGCATAGGAAGTTAAAGACTGAAGCGGACTGCAATGTTGCAAATACCATTATAACGTTTTAAATAATTTTAACCTTGTTAAATTATTATCTGTTGTGTATAACAGCATGTTGTGCATGTTACTGAATTAGCTTTGTAGTGCAAACAATATTTAAATGCAAATCAGACTTAACAATTTACTGGGTTTGTGTATCGGCTTAACATTCTTTGACTGTTTGATATTAAACTGGGTTTTCTTTAATCCAAAAACTGGGTTTGGAAAAACAATTACAAATATTACTGTAGTTTTAGTTAACGTGCCCTACAAGTGGATGTATCAAATAAAATTAAACAATGATAAATTTAAAAATGATAAACCTTGTTAACTTAATTTATGTAGTATTAAAAACATATTTAAAATCGGAAAACTGTATGTCTTTATTTTAAAAGTTATTGGATAATTAACAGTAGCTACATATATCCCCGACTAAAATGACATTTTTAAAATCAAAAGCACAAACCGGTAAAAATGGCCAAATATTTGATTTTTAAATACATAATCGGCCTATTTTTCTTAGTTGTCACTTTTTACTCAATATAATTTGTTTTTGTTTTCCCAAATTAAATATAAAACGTCGTTTTTTTGTTTAAAATAAAGGTTTGTTTGTTGTTTAAAGTTTTGGTTAACAGTGAACCATTATTTTTAATAATAAAAATTAAAAAATACTACAAGTAATGGCAGGTAAGTAAATATTGCAAACTGGTAAATAGGTAAAAGCAAAAGTAATTATTTACATTTAAATATTTTAATTAAAAAGTGCTTTTATAAACCAGAATATTTATTTTAATTTTTTTTTCTAAGTCGTTGCGTAGGTTTTTTTTTCAATTAAGTAAATAAGAACTATATACAAACAGGGTATTTTTATAATAGCAGTGTATCTTTAGAACTTTATTATCATTATAAAAGATCATTTTGTTTTTGAGAAAAATAAAAACCAAATTTTTTTACCCTTTTTATACCGCGATATATCCTTAGTATTTGATTTTTGATCCCATGTTTATACAACAAACTTTTTTTTTATTGTAAACAAAATTACCTTTTATTTTTTTTCCATTCGTTTTGAAAAATTTAATACAAATACATTTTTGTTTTATTTTACCACCAATATATGCAGTTATCTACGGTATTTTTAATACTAATTAAATACTTTCTCAATTACTTAATCTCATTAATTACACCGGAACACAAAAAAGTTGATGTGCACCGGACTTGACCTATCTACGGGTATGTTTTTCGACCCTCTGAATCCGAATTTCAAGTCAGTTAGGCCGCACAGGTCCCAGTTTCGAGTAAATTGCAAGAAACCTAAAAAATTGTGCAAATTTTCTCTATTTCGTACCGTTTTTGCACTTTATTTAAAATAGGAGGGTGTAAGGCCTAAATTAATTCAAAACTTGGATTCAGAGGGTCAAAAACATACCCGTAGATGGGTTGCGTCCACTGTACAAAGAACTTTATTATTGTGCACCGGTGCACTGACCCATATATAAAGAAAAAAGTTTCTGTACACCAAAGACGACCTATCTAGAGGCATGTTTTCTGACCCGCTGAATTCGAATTTCAAATTAGTTTAGGCCGTGCAGCTTCCAATTTTAAGTAAATTGCAAAAAACTGGAAAAAATAGCAAACATTTTTACCCATTTTGACGGTTTTTGCATTTTACTCGAAATTGGAACCTGTACGGCCTAAACTGACTTAAAATTTTGATTCAGCGGGTCAAAACATACCCGTAGATAGGTCGCGTCTGGCGCACATTAATTTTTTTTTGTGTGTGTCGGTGTTACTTTAAACGTTTAAATTATTGTTTGCACTACAGTTTACACGTTATTAGTTTTGGTTAGCACATTTTCATTATACCTTAGTTTTTAGTGTGATTTGTATGTTTAAATTATAAAGTACAGATTTTTATTATTAGACAATAAATTATAATATACCCTTTACTTCTGTTACAAATGTCAATTTTAAACAAAAATAAATTATTTCAAGAAATGTTGTAATTTGCTTTTTTGTGCTTTTGTACCTTGTGAACCGCGTCAGCTGAGAAACAATAATAATGAGGCATATTCTCCAACTATGGGAATCAGAAAATGTACGTAGCCTATTACTGTGGCATTATATTTTAAAAAGAAACTTTAAACTAAATACGTAATTGAAGGTATTTAGACATTTATTTAAAGGTATTTAGAAATTTATTAAAAGTAAAATTACGGTTATAAATAAAGTACTTTAAAAGTAAAAATTACACTCCCCACAAAAAATTAGCGCATATGCTCAATTTTTCCATAAGCTTTAATACTTATACGCTTTAATTTAAATGGCCATAGCTCTTTTAATTACTTAGGTATCAAGACAGTTAAAAAACAAAATGTTAAGGAAAGATTAAGCCATAATCTTAGGGTCACGGTTGTTATTTACTGTTAACAAAACATTGTACATGGTAATTAAAAGTAAATAAAAAATCAATCGCCCTGTATGATGTGCTGTTAAAAAGGAGTAATAAAATTTGTGATTATAAAATAACAGAAATAAGTAAGGGTATAATTTGTTCACAAACGGGATTACTCCCTTTCAACAGCATATCAGGCATGGCAATGATTTATTTTCCAAAAAATTAATCGCCCTGTAGAATGTATTGTTACCAGTAAATAACAACGGTTATGCCAAAGTTTTAACTTCTTCTTATTATTTTCCTTTTTAAATTGTCTTGATATCCTAATTATTAAAAAAGATATGGTGTTTAAATTAGAGCCCATGGAAGTAAGTGCAGTTACCATACATACAAACGCGGATTCTTAAATGTTTAAAATGTAAATTATAACTTTTAAATTCCTTTTAAAATATTATACCCACAGTACTAGCGTATTTTTAATTTATTATATGTTTAGTTTAGCTTTGCTTAACTGTAGATAGAACACTCACTTACTAACGTTATAACTAAAATTATAATACACCATACTTCATTCATAACCAGACATAGGATTTAGACATTTTCATTAAATACATATTATTAAATAAAATTACTACTTAATATCCAGTTTTCCATTTTGTCAAAATAAAAAGAAAAAAGGAGTTACTTTTTAAAAATTGAAGCAACCAATAGTAAGCATTTATATTTGTTTACGCAAAAACCGTACAGGGTTACAGAGTTTTTATTTATATTTTGCCCCCCACTTTTAACTATAACTAAAAAGTATAGAAAAAATGCCCTGTATACAAGTTTTATAATTTTTCATCTGTTATCATTAAAAAGTCAAGAAAAATTAGGAGGTAAACTTTTTAAATGGAACACCCTGTGTATTAAGTAACTTTTAAAAGGTCCTTTAAAAGCTTTACAAAAATACTACATTTAATGTATCTATCTTTAATAGTTTTGGAAATATGGCCATTTAAATCTGTACATAATTTACATCTACAGTATCAGCTTAGTGCCGTATAATAGAAATTATATCTACTATTTTTCAGATTTAAGTGGACATATTTTAAAAACTATTAAAGAAAGATATATTAAGTGTGGTATTTTTAAAGCTTTTAAAAGACGTTTTTAATGGCGACATAATATACAGGGTGTTCCATAAAAAAATACCTCTTTATTTTTTTAAGTTCATGTTCATTTGTTTCTTTTTTTAACCCAAAAAGATACTAAATAAAAAAGTATGATACTTTTATACAGGACCTTTTTTTATCCTTCCTGGGTATAGTTAAAAGTGGGTGGCAAAATATAAATAAAAACATATAAATTAAAAACGTCAAAAGATCAAAGTTTTAAAGCAAACGAGAATTAAAAAAACATATTTTTATGTAACAATATATTATTAATATAAAAGTTATTAAAAAAGTATTTTTTAATTTTTAGTACCCTGTATTTTAAAAAATTAGGATGTTTAGGACATATCACCCCTTAAAATTTGTTGGTTGAGCTACTGAACACCCCGTATAATATTATTCATTTGAATGATGAATGATAATGTATTTACTTTAAATGGGTTTTCTGCTATATTTTTTATATAATTTTGTCTAGATCCTATATTGGTGTTTACAATAAAAACGGATATTTATTTTTTTTTTTAAGTTATGCCTTGATGTATTTTTATCAGAGGTTTTAGTGGGTTTTATATATTTTATTTAGGTTACATACTATATCTTTATAAACATTACACTTTTTACAAGTATTGATATCTTTTAACCTATTTTTACAATGTGTAGTGGTAAACTTTACCAGTTAACGTTACTTACGAATTTAACATTTTTAAATAAAAAAAAAATATATATATTTTAAATTTTAATTTTGATTTAAAATAATAATTCGACACTGAAATTGAATAATTTTTTTATTTTTATATTTTTTACGAGTATAGAGGAATCTACTAGCATTCCTTATACCCACACAGTATAATATTTTACACCTATTTTAAACATAACTGACCTGCAATATTGCGGTAAGGTTATGTCAAATATTTATTTAAACATATAAATCATTTTAAAATGGTCAAAGCCATTATTACCAAATTAAATCTATTTACCAAAATATTAAAATTTATCTTATTTCATCATTATTCGAGTACTGTAACGAATAGAATAGTTTTCTATATTGCAATATTGCAGTTTAGTTGGTCTCACAATCAGTTTTTTTCTATTTAGACTTGTTGCATGGAAGTTAAATCAATTTAAATAAATTATTTAAAACTTAACCACTAGTTTAGGGTTTTACGATTTTTGGATTTTCTCTTTTATTAATTATTTACACAAGCTTTCGGTGAAATCAGAATTATTTCACTACTTTTTAATCTATTAGAATTTCTCGTTAAAAATAAATTATAATTTGTGCAATTTTACACGTTGGTGAGGGTGTATGCTTATTATTTGTAAGAATTTAGTGTTAAAAAAATAAGGGTTTTTTTATACCGCGTACAGTCAATAAATAACTAGCACGGTAAAATACTAATAAGGGGTGATTTATTACGGGATACTTTTCTTTTTATTAAAAAAGAAATAAAAGTAATAACTTTATTAAGTTATATTTATTTTTATGCGAAAGAATTATATCTTACATTTATTTTTAAAGATTATGGCTTTCAAATGTTGGCCTTAACTGCGCCTAACATGGTCTGTTCTTAAGCTCCAATTTCCGAGCGCCAAATCAATTCGTTAGAATCATCATGTACAGTGGCAGCTACTGCCGCTATATTTTCTGCACTACGTGTTGGATGTAGCTCATTTGGTCAAGAATTATTCAATAATAAAAATTGGAGTTCATATTTATATATTTCTAACTTTTTGATTACTTCCAGTTTAATCGAAAATAATAAATTAATTTGCACCCAATCATGGCCACCTAGATGCAATATTAAAAATGGCTCTAAAAAATCAAGTAGGCTTAATTTTTTTAAATGTCACATTCTAACTTAGAATTAGGAATCAAAAAATGACAAAATATACAGGGTATTCCATTTACAAATTTAAAATTAAAGCCATTTCCCGGTAAACCGGAAGTGGCTAGAAAGTAAAATATGCGTCAACTCTCGCTTTTATCATATCATTTACCTATACCAAGTGTTTCAATCTAGGAGTTATATCTTTTGTAATAAATTGGTTTACATCCGGTATGAGGTTTATTTATTTAATTTAATTAAATTTAAAAAATAAGGAAGTTGACATTAAGTTCCGGTATAACCGGAACTGGTAGAGCTGTCAAAATATTTTAGTTGTATGTCCTCCACTGACTTTATAATGCCACAAATTTTTTCAAAGTTTACTTTTCAAGGGATTAGTCGCAGCAGTTCCCTGTGAGACACCCTATATAAATATTAAAACTTATGAAATCATAAATGTTATAGGAAAAAAAAATATTAAATTTAAAATCACTGTAAAACTAGATAAATAATAAAGGTAATTAGGTCTGCTGTTTATAAAAATTATTTAATTTAATATAATTACTTTTTAATACATCGCAATTAAAGTAGTAAGGCAGCGTAACTTCCATGCAACATGCAAACTTATCTATTGGCCTGCATTTTATACACAACATATACCTACTTGTTTTATATTATCTTCTTTCTTTACTAATGTGCTACTAACTGTTTTTTGTGACACAGTGGGTTTTGCTAGAGTTTTATCGTATTAAAGTTTAAAAATAAGTTAAAAGTTAAAAAACTCTTCTATTATGTTTGCTGGGTATCATGTGAATGGTAATTTATTTAAATAATTATCTGTATATAGTGTCTTCTGTTTCTTCTAAGTGCATTTATTTATATAAATATTGCTATAAAAGGTAATTTTTAAATTTGTATGTCATACTAATATTATATTGAGTTAACAATTTAAATACTATTTTGGCACAGATAAGGACTAAAATATTAAAATCAATTGGAATCAACATATTTTGATTTGTTTTTTACAAGGACCTATAAAAAATAATAATAAAAGTGTAGGTAAGTTTAATTAAAATATAATCTTTATCACAAATAATTTAAAAAGATTTTTATTCTGTTTTATAAATGCTAAGAAAATTAGCTTTGTCAGTACTTACACCACATAGGTAAATATTTTTTTAAATTAAACTGCAATTTAAAAAAAAACCTAGTTAAACAGCAACTAATAATCAAAAGAAAATTTACACAAAAAAACATACTACTTACCTACATACTGCAAATCTCATGCCTTTAAAGGTTTTTTTACCTGTATAAAGTTAGCACTCCCACATGCGAGATAATAGATGGTATAATGTGACTAATTTGTCGCTTTTTTGTCAGGATTTTGTCGTGAAAAAAAAGTCGGGAAATAAAAAAAAATCTATTGTAATTTAATAATAAGTTAGCATTACCACCTCTCGTAAGCAATCTTTCGATTATCGGACAAAATAATGTCTTATCTGGTGCATAATTTGTCGCTTGTTTGTCCTAATGTTTTTGTGGAAAAATAAAATTTGTCAATTATTTTTTTATCTTAAATCGACGATATTTTATTATAATATCAAGTTAGCACTACAAACCATCTTCTGACATTCTGATGAAAATCTCGCCTATAGTGCATAATTTGTTGCTTTTTTGTCGTGATTTTGTGGTGTAAAAAAATTCTCGATTTTTTTTATTTTTTTGAACCTAATGGTAGTGCTAAATTAATATCAAGGTAGCATTACTACTTCTTGATAACGATCTTCCAATGATCGAAGGAATGTCGCCTCTAGTGCATAATGTGTCGCATTTTTGTCGCAATTTTGTAGTGCAAAAATAAAATTTGTCGCGAAATTAAAAAAAAATCAATGGTAGTGATAACTTGATATCAAGTTAGCATTACCACGTCTCGAAAAACAATCTTCCATTTATCGAATAAATGTTTTATCTGAAGCATAATTTGTCGCTTTTTTGTCTTGATTTTGTCGTGCAAAAATAAAATTTGTCCGCATTAGATAAGACATTTGTCCGATAATTGAAAGATTGATTTTGACAGGTGGTAATGCTAACTTGATATCAAGTTAGCACTACCACTGATTTTTTAAATATATTTGGCGACATTTTTTTTGCACGACAGAAAAGCCACAAATTAATCACATTATGCCATCTTTTATCTCGCATGTGGTAGTGCTAACTTTATGGAAGTGATTTTATATTACTTTAAATATTCCCATTTTTATCTCTAACATAAAAAAGTGTCTAAGTCCCTTTTCATTGACCTTTTTTTTTAATAAAAGTTAATAAAAAATATATTGTAGCGAAATAATTAAATTGATTTTACCAAGGTTAAGCAGTATGCCTAACCAAAGACCAAAGTTCTCTTTGGCCGATTGTGGATGTCTTTAAAAAAATCTAAGCGGTGCAAAAAATCTTGAAAAAACTAAGTATTTTAAAAAAATGTTTTAAAAATTTCTTCCCTTTACAAATTTTCTCTACCACATTTACAAAGCTATGTATTGTAAAAGTACTTTCTTATATTAAAAAATAAAAAAACACAAAACAGAAAAACCAAAAACTTGGACTGTTAGAGATATAAGTTAATTCAAGTAATATTGTTCATATCACATACTTTTTAATAAATATGTATAGGGTATAGTTACCATTTTCGACTATTTTTATCACATGACAACGATATATTTTTTTGAATCTTTGTGAAAGCCTACAAAGTACCGTCGGTGTCTTATTAGATGCCCATTATAGTTTTTGCAATTCACAGCACTTTTTACACAATGCGGTTGTGCCACTACAAAGGTTATTTTTAAATAAGTACCCCAAAAAACTGTCATCAAATTAAGCATTATGTTAATATATTTTTAAATTATATATATATATATATATATATATATATATATATTTTTTTTTTTTTTTTGGTGGTTGGTAAAAAGGTTTAGCAACCTGGCATTCTTCTAAAATTGTATAAAGCATTTAAATTCTTGATGCATGCTTATTAAGCCTAATAGATATTTCTTTACATTCCTCTCGTAAAAAATAGAGTTTGTGTCAAAGGTCAGAACCCCCCCTTTCTAACTTTTGAATTGTTTAATGTTTTCATGAAAATTTGAGGACTTTAGTAGGACCACGTAAACCAGATTTCAAAAAAGTCAAACCAATGTTAGGCGCCATTAAAAAAAAATTAAAAAGGGGGTCTTTTGGCATATCATTTTAAAGCTCCTGACGATTATTTTATAACCCTAGAATTATAGTCAATCCCTTTACCTATTACAAAATGACAGTTCTTTAAAAATTAACTGAATACCTGATTTTAATGACCCCATTTCCGAAACTAATAAAGTTAGATATACCTAATGCGGTATTTTCTTAAAGGTCTTTTAAATATTTTTTTGATTGGTGATATAATATATGGGGTGCGTCATTAAAAAAATACTTTTTGTCCAATCCTGTATAATAATAAGAATTTTGTAGAACTTAAAGTTATTGCTTTTATATTCTAGGGTTATAAAGTACTCGTCAGGAGCTTAAAAATGATATGAATAAGATCCCCCTTCCATAAATTTATTTTTTCAAATTGGCTCCCAACTTTCTGTTTAACATTTATACCTGTCATTTCTTACCTGACGTTTGCTTTATGATGTTTCACTAAATTCTTCATATTTTCATTAAAAAAATACCGAACAATTCAAAAGTTAGGAGGGGGTCCTGACTATAGACACGCACTGTATAATAAGATTTTTCTGTTAAGATCCAAAATTTAGTTTTTTTAAACTCTAGCAAATTCTACTCTTGTCTTGCTATATTTTATTAGGTATGATTTAATATTTTACAAATATAAGTTTTTCAATAATGTTAAAATTTTCCAGGTATTGGTCCTGTAGTTCCAGTTCAAGGTCCGGCAATGAGCAGTGCAATGATTATCGGTATAGTTGTAGCAGCCATATTAATAATTTTAATAGTTGTTGATATGACATGTTTCTTGGTTAATCGAACTGGACTAATTGCTCTATGTTGTGACCGAGCAAGAAAAAATAAAAAGGAAGAAGAAGATCCAAAACTAGGGAGGTAAGCCGTGTAGAATTATTATTGGTTTTTATTTTAGGAAAACTACGAAAATATTTATGTTTATAATTAATATCCCGCAAAAGCAGATCTTAATATGCCTTTTTAAATATAAATTTAAAAAATGTATATATGTAAAGAGGTGGAAGTATGCTATTTAATTATTGTTTAGTACTTTTTATTTAAATAAATTTAAAGAAAAAAATTTTTGGAATATTGTGTAAGATAAATCGGAGAAAAATTAAAAACGATACAGCGGTTTTAGTATCAAATGTCCCAAAAATCCATAACTCTTATAAACGATTTATTTTTTATTTTTTGTGTTTAGAACCTAATTATTTTGTCCACTACAAAAAAATTGTACACAATATTACTCTAATGTTATATGCAAGGTGTCCCACAAGAAACTGCTACGATTAATTTCTCGAAAAGTAGGCTTTAGAAATGTTTTAAAAAATTTGTAGCTATATATAGTTAGTGGGGGACATACGACTAAAATATTTTTACAGTTCTAGCACTTTCGGTTATATCAGAGGTTATTGCCAACTGCTTTATATTAAATAGGAATACTCTATATATTATTTTTTTAGATTTGCCATCAAATTCTAAACATATTTTATGTATATTGTCATATACCTATGCCCTAATTTATATCAATTAGTAATATGCATATTCAAAAATGGCAAACGTGCTCTTAATTTATGCATTTCACATTGGCTCGTTACACGTTAAATGTCATGTCAAAGTCATGTAAACTTAAGCTGGGCAGTTTTTGATTCAAACATGTTATGTTTTAGTTGGAGTGGACAATTAATTTTTAATTGTTCAATTGTCCCTAAAATTAAAAAGTGCTTTTACAAACCTAAAATAAAATTCTAACAATATCATCAATCAGCCATTTTTGACTTATTTTAAATTTTATGTCAAAAATGACTTTTGCAAACCATTACATAACCACCATTTTTTTCTTAAAAAAGTCAAGGTTTTTTAAATAGTGTGTTTTTAAATAAATGCCAATAATTTTAAAATACGATTTCTTCTTAAAAATAAAGGGTAGTTTGCTTTATAAACATGGAGTCAAAAGTCAACCGTTAGAAAGATTTGGCGGTACAAAAATAGCAAAAAATAACCTTTTTATTTTTTATCTCAAAAATATATGGTAAAATAATAAAACTGTACAAAAATATTGATAATATTAAAATACACTTTCCAAATATTTTTGCTTGACTACCTCTATCGATCTTCCTAACCAAATTTAATCAGAGACTTACGCAATTACCTTGAAAATTAGAAATTTAAATGTATAATTTTTTTTTAACTACTGTATTTTTTTTGTTAAACTAAGCAATTTAAAATAAAAAAATAAAATATAAATTAAAAAGTGTCAGGACGGAGAAATTAATTTATAAAAAAATCTATTTTTGCAACAACCTATTAGGGCATTTGTTATATTTTTTTGTTTGAGATTATTTGGTAGTTTAAAGACAATGCTTCTTTTGTTTTTAAAATTAAAAATAAAAACAATTTTTTCTCGATAACTGCCGAATGGTTACCTTTTGACCTCATGTTTGTAAGGAAAACTATAATTGATTTTTAACAAGAAGTCACCTCTTAAAATTTTTCGTATTTGTTTAGAAGCCCCTGTATAATATTCTTGATCTTAAGAATTATTTATATTGTCGTCAATAACAGTTTTAAGACTCTTAGGCACATTAAAACAGTTTTATTATGACCTAATTTATCGGTCTAAAGAAGCAACTAACTTATTACTTTTGTACTCATATGAATAGCATACATCAATTTTAGGCGAAGAACCAATTCTAAAACGGTATTTACCAATCGGTTATGTTGACTTTTAAACAATGTATTATACGTCCAAGTACTAAAGTCACCAATTATTACTGCGGTTATAATTGGTTAAACACCTAAAATTGCTGATACAGAAACTTTAATTAATACGTTATAAAAGTAATCAATCTTTAATAAACTAAGGTTTAATTTAAAAAGCTTTTAAAACCCGTTTAAACGTATAAAACTTTCCAATAATGACGCCTCTACGACCTGCATCCCTACAGGGTAATTGATAGCAGGAAAAATCAGGGTTTGTTTTTATTTGTTTTTTATTGGCACTTTCATGGCTATTATACAGCGTGTCTTCGGAAGTTCTTATCAAATGGGAAACTTTTTAATTACTAACTTTACGAAAAAAGTGTCTCCTTATAAAAAGTTCGTTTTATGAGAAAATACATTTTCACAAAAATATTTGAAGGTTGGATGTACAAGGTGGCTTAAAAATGACTTGTTTCCAAATTAAAGCAAGGGGTTATTTTCTAACTCCGGTACCAAACTTTAAAGGGACATATCTTATGTCATTTTATGAGGAAAAATTCCTATAAACATATGTTCGGAGTTGCTTTGTTTCTGAGATACAGGGCGTTAATTATTTTAATTGTTTTTTAATCTTCTAAATACGAAGCCAGATACAAAAAAATTACTACACTAAAAAGTATATTTTTAGTTGCTTTAAAGAACAAAAATATATAAAAACTACATAGAAAGCCAGTGGCATAAATTTTTTCTCAATAATATTGGCAGTTGTGCGCACTGTCAACAACAACAACTAAAAATATAACTTTTTAGAATGATATCTTCATTTTTTGTATTTGGCTTCATATTTAGGATATTAAAAAAAAGAGACTTTAAAAAAATAATTAAGGCTCTGTATCTCAGAAACGAAGCATCTCCGGACATAATATGTTTATAAAAAAATCTTCATAAAACGACATTAGAAATCACCCTTTAAAGTTAAGTACCGTAGTTAGGCAATTACCCTTATTTTAATTTAAAAACAAGGCATGTTTAAGCCACCCTGTACATCCAACCTTATACCAAATATTTTTATGGAAATGTATTTGATTATCAAGCAGGACTTTTAATGAAGAGACACTTTTTTTCGTAAAGTTAATAATAACAAAGTTTCCCATTTGGCAGGAACTTTCGAAGACACCCTCTACTTATTTTATTTCTTTTTAATATCATTGTACAGGGTGTCCGAATTTCGTTGCAATTGCAGGGTATCTTGGTTATTATTAGAGATAGAGACTTACGGTTTTTGCGAACTGTTCCTACTTTTTGATAAAGGGGAAAATAACCCCTGATTTTATGGCTCTTTTAGCTTTTGATATACAGGGCAATTTTTTGTTTTATTTTTTAACAACCTTCGTATTTCGGTTGTCTTGTTACTTGCAACAAAAGTAAAAACTGATATAAGTAGATCATTTACGTAGTATCCAGTAGTGTAGTTGGATTTTTTTAATTCTAGATAAAAAGTAAACATAGGTATGTTTTTTTATGGAACACCCTGTATATTATTTATTCAATGAATTATATAAAATATAAGCTTTTTAAAAATATATAATACCTAATAAATCATTTTTTTCTTTAAAAAACCCTCACCCCTCATGGACACACATCTCTTCTTAGGCATAAAAAAAGTACTCCAATTTTTTTAAAAATATCTGAATTCATATAAAAACTATTATATATTTTTTTCATCTTCAAGACCCCGTAGTTCAAAGTCTAAGACGTTTAGGACATAGGTATGCTCATATGAAAAAATTGGCAACCCTGGGTAAAGTCAATATATTTCGACAGTTGATGATTAAACCAATGGGGTCTAGAATTAGTGCTTTTATGCATTCTTCAGAGCGTAATACTGGGTTAACATAAAGTACTGCAACTTCTAAATAAATTTATAACTACTACAACTACGTTTACCCAATTTTAAAGGGAATGCCCCATTTATTTTTTGATTGCTATAAATTGCGCAGGCCTAATTTAAAAATTTACAAATTTTAAAAATTCAATTTTTAGTAGTTGCTAAGAAAGGACAACACCACATTTTAGGTAAACGTTTTAGATGCACTGAAATATTCTCAAAACTGCAACTAATTTAATTAAAATTTGATCTGCCCAATTGAATGCAATAAAAATAAATGGGGTATTTTATATATAAAAAAAATACGTTTAGCACCAAACTGGAATATGTAGCCACAGTGCCGATATCAATATTTAATTTAACTTTTCTAAAAACCTAATACTGTGATCAAGAATTAAGGTGAAAATTGTTATTTAAAATTCTCGGGCATTAGAAAGGCGCGTAATTTTTTCCCTGGTTGGAGGACTGTCATTTACTAAGCAACTGTTTGTCAAAGGGTTTAATTATCTTTTAGTTACACCTGTTTTTGTAAACAAATTTGCAAGGGGTGATTTTGTGGTACGATGAGTTCAAAGTTGGCCGAGAATGTGTTGGAGATGAACCGCGTATACCGACGAGAAGCATGACCAAAAAATTTATAGATTTGGTTCTTGAAAATCGTCGATTAACAATTAGAGACCTCGCTGATAGTGTTGAAATATCATTTGGCTTAGCCAAAACCATTTAAAAGGATGTTTTGTGTCCTAAATGCGTCATGTCCCGATTGATTTCCATATTACCATAATGCACCATGTCTTATTGCATTGGTTTTGTGACTTTTTGCCAAAAACTCTTCTCGTATCGTTCCGCAACCACTGTATTCGCCTCATTTGGCTCCGTGCGACTTCTAGCTATTCAGAAAACTAAAGGTCGGGCCACACATTTCCGCACCGAGCCCGATTTCACGGTGATAGAGGAAAGTAAGGCAAATTTATTCGAAAAATTCAAAAGCACTTTTCATGCCCTCTAAAATATACAAAGCATTTTTGGCAAGCTTAGTCTATTGTTTTATGTATGTATATCTCTGTTTAAATAAAACATATTTTTCTACCTATCTCTGTCCCCTTTTTTCCAAACTTTAGGTGTAGTATATGTAAAAGTCTAGCCACAAATAACCGCACCGATGTCCCACAAGATCGGCATCGTAGCACGACCGTTTCTTGTACGGTCTGAAACATGCCCAGAAAATGAAATCATAGGTGGATTGGAGAGCGCCGGTGTTCCCCGAAGCAAGCTTGGAGTTTACGGAAGTCACCTTTTATATCAGTTCATTACGTATCAAATTAAAAGATATTTGTTAAAGGTTATACAAGAAAAAGTGATTTAATAAGTATTAAAAGTCTAAAATTTATTTTATTGTTACAACCTGTGAATAATATGTAAGTAAAAGTTACGAATACATTGTTATTTTTTGTTTAAAGGGTATTTTTTATTTAATATTTCGAGAAATAAAAAAACTAATGTTTGTTTACTTGTTAAAATGCGGTAAGGGGTATGTGGTTGGGCACAGAGCGGTGATATTAGGCCTACGGCTTTTGATTACAACGGTACATTTCAAAACTGAGTCACGGCCTTGCTATGGTGCAGGACTCGGTGTGGTTAAATGTGGTCAACCCTTAAAACTATGTTATCTTATTTGTAAAGATTTAAATTATGATTTTAGGCGTGGTATAATTGACTCATATTACTGCAGTTCGATTAAATACAAAAATTTTGTACCGCATCTCGCTACATTTCACCGGTGAAGCGCACGGCCACGGGCTCATTGCGGTTATGTGACATAATTAATGAGATAAAACCCGAATAAAAGAAGGTCTTGAAGGCTAAACCGGTAAAGACTATTTCGACTGTTTAAAATACTGGAAAAAGTTGTATCAAAAGTGTGTTTTATCGGACAAGGATTACTTTAAAAATGATTTTGACAATTGATATGAAAAATTAATAAATATTTACATTTTATGAACAAATTCACCTTACTTTATAATCACAGTAGTAAGACACTATATTTGGTAAATGTAGCTTAAGCGGTTTTGAACATATTAAAAAGTTGCTGTACTTTTTACTAACCCCGTATCACTTATATCTGTGTTTCCTTAATTAAACAATATTATTCACAAATAATCAAATTTAGAGGGGTAATATCTTAAAACCAATAACATTAAAAAGAAAATTAAATAAAGCTGTAGATTATGTAAAATCTCCTCTTCAAGTTTTGTGATCAATTCTTAATGCTGTATATGACGTAAAATGTATTATTGTTCTTTGTGCGAAACATCCAAAAATAAATAATAATAAGTTTATTGTAAGTATAATATTTAAAAATACAAATATAATTTAACAACCAAGTGAATTTAAACTAATTATAATTTTAATGGGATTTGTTTAAATATAGTTAATGCACTTAACAATTCCCTACAAAATTACCAAAATATTTTCCAGCATATAAAATGCTGAAAATATTTATTCTAAATTTATATCAATTAGTAATGTGCATATCCAAAAATGACTGATATGCTTTCAATTTATGCATTTTACGGTATTTTTATTTACAAAATTTTAAATAAAGTATTAATGTATATTTAAATTAAGGTATGTATAAATGTAGAATCATGTAAAGTTAAGCAGGCTTGTTTTTAATTCAAATATATTATATTTTATAGTTAGAGTGGACAATTTATTTTCAATTGTTCAATTGTCCTTAAAACTTAAATATGCTTTTACAAAACATGAAATAAAATTCTATCAATATAAAAATAAATGTTGGTATGTTGTTACTTTTAAATTTTATAATATTCACCAAAAATAGTACAATGGTTCATATTTGGTGACAAACATGGGCATAATTCTACTTACCTATTTTATAAAGTAAAAATATTAAGTTCTTTGCAACTATATTGTAATAAACTTTCTATATTATTAGTATTTGGTTTGCATCCCAAACAGCAAGCTGACGTCATTATGACGTAATTTTTAGTATTTTTGGTCATAATTTTTGTCTGATGACGTCCTCATCAGACAAAAATTATGACGTCATTTTAATGACGTGTTTTTGACGTCGTTAAAGGGACGTCTTTTTGTCGTCATTTTTTCGTCATACTAGCTCATAAAAATCTAATGACGCCATGTTTAGAAAACCCGCCAGAAAAAATTTTGTAACATATAATTCGTGTCAAAATCCAACCGAAATATAATATGACAGAAAAATAAGACTAATAATTTTACAAAATTAAAATAGGAAAAACTCTACCTATAGATGGCGCAATGGACAATAAACTACTACGTTTATTCAACATTTATCGCCTACACCGTACCGATGAGACCAAAATAGTTCGAGACCGGTCTGCGGTTGGTAATCTTAATTAGCTTTGAAAGAAATATCTTCGGCTAGGTGTAAAAATCTGCATCTCCAGGTTGGACAGTGTTTCCAGAGATGCGACCTTGCAGTGCAAGGAAATTGCAAGCAGTAAGGAGTTTTTTCCTATTTCAATTTTCAAATAAAATATCGTGTCATTTTAGCTTTTAAAAAAGTATATGCGGCAATTTTTCGTCATCTTAAAGACGTCATTATGACGTCATTATCGGGACGTCTTTTGTTTGTGACTTAGGAGGTCAATTTAACGTCATTTTATCGTCATCTTATGACGTCTTTGCTGACCAAATGTGACCAAAAATTACTAAAATGAGACGTCAATAAGACGTCAGCTTGCTGCTTGGGATTTACGTAGTTTATTTACAACATATTTTTTTAACGTAATTTACTTTATTTCAATGTAACCATAAAAGCAAAAAATTGCCGCTTTAAAAACTTAAAAAAGGACAAGGTATTACAGAATATTGTTTGAAAAATTTAAGGGAAGAGTCTACATTAAAAAATATAATGAATACATCATTTTTAGGCGTTTAACCAATTATAACCGCGGTTATATTTGGTGACAACTTTGACGTATAATACAGAAATTAAACGTCAACATAACCGATTTTCACCGTCTTATAATTGATGATAGTTACTATAAACACGTGTCCACCAAATTTTTCGTTCTCAAGATACAGGTTTAATATCCACCCTTTTAAAAAGCCTGGAAAATTTTAAAAATACGTATTTTAGTAAAAATTGTAAGATTAAATATAAACCCTATTTAAATAAGTTTTTTGCCATTACATAAGTGCCATTAAAAATTATGAATCTAATTTGAGAATAAAAACTTTCCAAAATGATTCTTTTATGGTTTCTGAAAATAGGCAATTAAATGGTAAAGTAAACAAAAAAAAAAGAAAAGGAGACATAAAAGCTAAGTTTTTATTTGCCTAATCTAATAAAAGTACAAAATGTTATAACACCTTCACGGTCAGTGGCGCATTGTTTTCTTATTAGAAATATTTCTTCAGTTGCCGCTTGACACGCTACTGGACTTATTAAATGTAATTAGTGATAAATTTACTTACTTACTTACCTATTAATATAAATAATTTATTTTATTTACTTTATCAAAAGATATACATATGTGTATTTTGTTAACTTGGAAAATTCAATACAAATTCAGTCAAATAAAAAGGTTCATAGGCAAGTAAAGCAACAGTAAAGCGGAACGGTAAGTTACCGTTTTTACTCGTACATACCAGCATTCTTTGCCTAATCTTTACCCGCTAGTTTTTTACTCGCGATAGATCGTCTTCTTCCCACGCATTGCCTATAAACATTTTAATTTCACTTATATCATTATACACTGCATCCTGCTTACCTATGTAAATATATTAAAATATTTAATCGGTAGGTATTTGTCTAATTTCTTAAAAACTCACATGGCCCATATCGACGCACACTACACTTACGCACAATGAGAGATATCTGGGGAATATATAAAAATAGTAATAAAGGTGAACAAGGTGATACCTTTTTACAAATAAGAAGTTTGATAGCACGAGCTGTCAGACGACTGCGGCAATTCCATGAGTAAAAAAGACACTTTATTTATGCATGTGTTGTAGGTATACTAATAATTTTTCCACGACCGTATAAAATATTTCCAAATTTACATTTTACGCATGTTTCATTTATCTTTACTTATAAATTAATATTTTTTTAAACATCTAGAATCTTGTAACAAAAAATAATGGCCTCTTTTATTTAAAAGACAATTATACTTTTTGCAATTATGCACTTATTTATTTAAGAAGCTTTAGAAAATCCTGTGTACTTTTTTACAAATAATACCTTAATAGTATAAATTTGTTTTAAATTTTTAAGTTATCCAAATTCATTATAATTATTTATTAATTTTCTATAATTTCTATTAAATTTATTTGAAAACTGACAAATTTTAAAATTTATTGACCTTTAGTTTAGTTGATCATGTTTACTGTTTGTTGTAAAAATTCGTATAATAAATATTTGTTGTAGGCATTGAAACGAAACAGTAATTTAAAGTGTAATATAGAGCGTCAAACTGTTAAAAAAAGTTACTTTTTTTAAAACAGTTTGCCAACAGAGTACTCTATCTTTATGATATTAATTTAAAAAGAAAAACAATTTTCTGTTTAATTATTATCGCAATAATTATTATATTTTTAAAATTAAAAAAAAATACATATTATTGAAAACTTAAGGACATTGGCTCATATAGATAAGGGTAGAAGCTGTATAAAACAGCAGATTTTCCAAGTTCCAACTTGGCATAAAATACAAAAAGAATCAAGTTTCTAAGAAACATTAATTTTTAATTAGCCAAATTGTGCTAAACTGTGAATTAAAAAAATATTAAAAAAGTGGGTTTTCTTGCGTGCTCTCAATCAAAAAATTTAAAAACAAGGGTTTTTAAAACAAATTTTGCAGAAAGGTTCAAATAACATTAAACTTTTACAATTTTAACGTCACTGTGAGGACAATTTATTAAATAAACCTTTTTTGGAACAAAGATAAAAGGTATATACTTCCTTAAAAAAAAATAACCAGCGTAAAATAAATGGATTGGTCAAAAAAATTAACGTCACACGCAATATCATACTACAGTGTGGGGCAAATTAAACTTGCACACTTTTTAACTAATGTTAACTTTTATCTGTTGCGCCTATGTTTCTCATTTTTGAGGGGTTAATAGGAAGTTACGTTTTCTCTAGGTTTGCTAATTCTAGTTAAATAGATTAAACAGGACTGGACTTACGGGACTTTTTCCAAAAGGATGCAATAAACTTCGTAGCAAAAAAGAAAATGAATTTTATCTACAATTACGCTTATACGTTTATTTAGTTTGGTCAGCATTCAACTCAGTAATCATGGTAACTTCACATTTTTAGTTTTCAAAAGACACTAAAAAAAGTTCTTTTTAAAATAGAGAGAAATGCATGCCTTATGGGGAGCATTATTTATCAAAAATAATGATAATTCCTATATCCTCAAATTATTGACAGATTAGTGAATCATTTGCCATAGTTTTTCTACAAGAAAGAACATATTAGCCTAAATGTAGCTAAATCAGATTTCTTTTGCAACAAGGTTTAGTACAGTATTTTGGAAAAAGTCCTGTCAGTCCAGTCCTGTTTAAATCTATTTGACAAAAATTGGCAAACCGAGAGAAAACACATCTACCTATTAGCCTTTCAAAAATGAAAAAGATAGGCGCACCAGATAAAAGTTATTACCAGTTAAAAAGTGTGCAAGTTTAATTTGGCCCTCACCTGTATATTATTTTTTCGATAATATTAGACAATTTTTGGTAAAACATTTTTCTTCTAAAATTAATTTTTTCCAAAATATGAGGGCTGCTTTAACGTAAATGCCGAAATGATTGAGTCGGTTTTAGCTTTTCCCCAGATATCCACACGCTTACCATGTTTACAAACCATCACCCTTGCAAATTTTAGTTTATACAGTTGGCGATTTCCCTGCCTTATTGCAGTTACACAGCAGCTCCGGCACACCCCAACAGCCTCAATCTTCCTCAACCGATTAAGTTAGCTGGAACACCAGTGTAAGAAGTGTTTTGTGTGAATGACCTATGTCTTTTTCATGGCATGTTTGTGCGTTGATTTGGCATGAAGCAACTAAACCTTGGATGTTAAGCCGCGTCCAGACTTGCAACAATTCGCCAAACATTCGTCCAAGAAAACCTACCTATCTCCGCGCTTCTTTGATGCAAAAGCTCTGAATCACCGCGGAATTATTAGCCAAGACCTTGAAACGATTGAAAACGTAAATTCCGTCCACCTCCACGTCCGCGCTATATGGGGCTATGTGGCGCACCATTCGCCTCGGTGAATTGTTGCAAGTCTGGACGCAGCATTAGAATAATAAATATAGTTAATTTATTTTTGTTATAAGCTTCTAAATTTTTAATAAAAATAAGGGTTATTTTTAAGTTGGTAATTTTCTTATACTTTCTTATCTCTACAACTGCATTATATGTAAAAAATAAAAAAAATGTAAATAAAATAATGTCCGAAAATGCTTTCTTTTCAAGATACAGGGTGATAAAGTTTAAGGAGTAAAACGTTTTTTTAAATCATAAATTTTCCACTACTACAGATATTTTCACAAAATTTTGGTACACTTGTTTTGACCATTATAGTACATTTTTTGCTATAAAAGTTTTTAAAAATATTAACCAGTAGCGTTCGAACAAGATTTGAATTGATTTTTTAATTAAATAAGTACGCCACTGCTTTTTGAGTGTGTAGTTACTTTCTAAGGCCAACAACTTTTTAATAACAATGAAATTTTAGTAATGTGAGTATTTGATTTTACTTTAATTTAAATTAAGCCAAAACAAATTTTACCTACAAAACACCTTATCAGATTTTAGCAGTTTTGCCATACATTAAAATGGTTTTATTTTTTTAAACAAAAACCGTTCGTCATACGGAAAATATCAAAACACCAATAACCACAAAGTAAATGGGTATTTTAAAAATAATATTAATTGAAGAAAAAAGCAGTGACGTACTATTTTTTCTTCAAAAAAATTCAATACAAATCTTGTTCGAACTCAACTGGTATTTTTTTTTAAATTTTAAAGCAAAAATGCTAATGCAATGATCAAAAGAATGGTACCAAATTTCTAAGGTGGTAAGAAGAAAATGATAAAAAGACATTTTTTTCTTAAAACTTTAACACCCCTCGTCTCGAAAATAAAGTATTTTCTAAAATAAATTCTTTTGAAAAATGTTCTTATTTTCTTGCATTTTATACAGTGTTACAAGAAGAGTACCAACTTAAAAATAACCCTGTATAAAAGTTAATTAAAAGTGAATAAACTATCTTGTAACTATACTGTACGAAAAGATCAAAAACAAAACTGTCAGTTTTGTTTAGAAATTGCATAATTATTTTTTGTTTACCTAGGAGCATCATAACTTTTTAAGATATGCATGTTCTCAGCCTGGCCCTTTTTAATTTAATAATAAAAGGGTACTGTCTTTATTAAATTAATTTTTTGGTAAAAGAAGCATGTCTTGTACGACCATTTTAGCGCCATATACGTTGTGCCAGAATATTAGACAATTATTGCTTGCATGTAAATATTTCAGATAAGATGACGCATCGCTCCCTAAAGTTATGTTGTTAGATTAATTTTATTTGAAAATCTGTTGAATATACACGTTGATATAAGTTATAAGGTATATTGGCCAGTAAAGCAGCAACAAAGCGGGAGCGATGCGTGAGAGATAGGGATTTCGAAACACAAATCGTATCACTCTTATTGCACTAAAATAGTTCAGTTATTAATAATTAAGTGAGAGACAATCCTCTGCTAATACAGAAAGCAGTACTGGTATATTATTATACATTTAACACGTTATTACACATATTCTACATTTAAGTTGTTACGAAAATATTAATTTTGGAATTTGTATCCACATATCGACGAACTGTGCGGCGTGTCAGCTTGTTAACATGTCGGAATTATTTATTAAATCTCTGGCTGTTGGTATTGTACTTTTCTTCTCGTCTCTTATCCACGCATTGCCAGTGAACTTTTTACTTGTCTCATGCTGTATAAAATTGTGTTTTATTATTTTATATTAACGCTTTAACTTCTAAACAACTTTTCTGTTTACCAGGTGCTTTATCAATCTGAAATGATTAATTGCATATCTTTGTGTTTGCAGGCTGGATTAAAATGACGCTCCAAGTTTGCAATAAACAGAAAATCTGGATAAATTGCAAATTCTCTAGTAAAAACACATTTAAAATAGCTTTTAAAGTTTTAATAATTCTAAGAGGCAATATATATTCATAACTTACCACTCGATTAAAACAAAAAAGAGTAAAAAGATTCAGAAAAAAAAAATAAACTCACCACCACAACTCTAAAACTGGATTTTACTGGATAATATAATTTTCACTGTTAAAATATTTTTTATGTAAAAATAAATATTTGCGACATATTAATTTACGATATACGCCTAATTTTCCGGATATTTTTACATGTCAACCCAGCGTGCTCACCGGAGTTAAATACAATGTTTACTCTGAAATATTTTTAAACGCTTATAAAATATTACTGTTTTTTGGTGCCCAGGTGGCAAGGATATTTATTAATTAAAAATTTGAAAAGCTAGCAGGTGGCCTTCATTTTAAAAATTGTTATACCATCATATTGCATCATCATTTACCTTATTACTCTAATATTTTAATGAAAATGGTTTACTATATTGGGGCTTATAAATTTAATGAGTCAATCAACTTCTTTTTTCAAACGTTTTAAAATTTTCATATTTTTATAAAATTGGTTTTGTAATGTACATGAGGACTTGTTTTTATTAAAATTAATAAAAAAGTGTCCAATAAAACACTTTAATATATATATTTCTGTTTTTTACCAGGGACAGAGTTATTTGGCGCTTGGACAAATAAAAAGCATCAATAATTATTATAAAAATTAGTTTTAGGTAAAATTAGGCTAGTTTATGTAAATAGTAAAAAACTACAGCTTTCAAGACAATTTTAAAGGTTATTACAAAATATGTTTATGGAAACATATACAGGGTGTTATTTAATAAGTGTCCGATATTTCAGAGAGTGATTTTTCAAGTATTTTTAAGGTAAAAGTTCCTATGAACGTGTGGTCTAAGATGCTTCGCTTTCAAGATACAGGGTGTCAAAGTTTTATTTTTATTTATGTTTTTCTGCATAATTTCCTAAATAATGCCGATTTCCGAACGAAAATTGGTACCTGAGGGTTTTTGACATGAGAAATTTGAATTTGTTCTTAATTTAGCTCTTACTTGTAGAGGGCGCTAGCCACATGTATATTCTCACTTTCAAAGGCTCATGACTTTTGTACAACCCTGTATTTACATTTTTGTTAAAAGAAATGGATTCCTTAGTCATTTTTACGTAAAAAGGTACTCTTATTAGATGACGCTAGGAGCAATCGTTTTCGAAATATTTTGGTTTGGTTTGGTTTGGTTTGAAATCGATGCATGTGTTTTGAAAAAATGAAACAATTTTGTAAATTAACTTTTTTAATCAACATGAAATATTAAAAAAAAAAATAACAGACGAACACTAAATAAAAACAGGATGAAAAACCAGATCAAAATCACAATAAATGTTGGAAATGCCCACCCCCTGCCTGTAGGCACGCATCCAATCTTCTCCTCATTGATTCGCGTAGCCTCTGGAAAATTCCTGGAGCATTTTCAATCGTTCTACAAGAGTCCATTATTCGATTTCTCAGTTCTTCTTCATTTTGAATAGGTGTTTGGTAAACTAATGTTTTTAGATGTCCCCAAAGAAAATAATCCAAACTATTAAGGTCTGGCGACCTAGGAGGCCATGGTTGAGTCCCTCCCTACCTATCCAACGATTATTGAAATTTTGATTTAAAAACTCTCGCGCTTGGATGCTAAAATGTGCAGGGGCACCGTCATGCATAAACCACATCTCATTCCTTAGTCTAAGTGGCACATTTTCCAGTAAAATAGGCAAATTCTCTTCAAGAAAACGACGATATATCTCGCCATTTAATCTTCCCGGAAGGAAAAATGGACCTATCAAATTATCTCCCAGGATTCCTGCCCACACGTTAACAGAGAACTGTTCTTGAAAATGTGATTCCTGTATTGCATGTGGGTTTTCATTTGACCACATATGATTATTATGAAAATTACGTATAGCGTTACGTGAGAAATTTGCTTCGTCGGTAAACAGGATAAGGTTTTTGAAACAAAGGGTTTTGAATAAGGCATTGGAGAAACCAACGACAGAAATTTATACGTAAGGGAAAGTCACGAGGTAGCAGTGCCTGAACTCTTTGAACATGATAGGGATATAATAAATTATCCACTAAAATTTTCCATACCAGAAAATGAGAAATATTTAACGTAAACGCTACTTTCCTGGTGCTTGTATCCGGCTGTTCTTCTACCATATTAAGGACTGCATCTTCGATATCTGGGGTTCTTACCGTTCGAACTGCACCTGACAGGTGACTAGCTTTCTCAAATGTTCCTGTTTCTCTTAACCGACCGTGGATTCTTGAAAAAGTTTTTGGAGTTGGAACTATGCGATTCGGATAACGCTCCTGATACAAACGTTTAGCTTCATAAGCATTTCCATTAGCAAGTCCGTATGTAAAATGCATGTCAGCATACTCAGCATTGGTAAAATTTACCATTTTAAAAAAACTCACTAATATTTATTACCTACTACTCAACTGTACGTCAAGTACGTAAATTGTATTATGTCTGAATTTTTACATGACAACACAAACAAAATGCATTGACTAGGCTACTTGATAAAACCGTCATTTTCGGCGGTCTTTACTTAGCATATTTATTACTAAGCGTATGCATCGATTATTTTAAACTAAAATATTTCGAAAACGGTTGCTCTAGCGTCATCTAATAAGAGTACCTTTTTACGTAAAAATGACTAAGGAATCCATTTCTTTTAACAAAAATGTAAATACAGGGTTGTACAAAAGTCATGAGCCTTTGAGAGTGAGAATATACATGTGGCTAGCGCCCTCTACAAGTAAGAGCTAAATTAAGAACAAATTCAAATTTCTCATGTCAAAAAACCCCCAGGTACCAATTTTCGTTCGGAAATCGGCATTATTTAGGAAATTATGCAGAAAAAACATAAATAAAAATAAAACTTTGACACCCTGTATCTTGAAAGCGAAGCATCTTAGACCACACGTTCATAGGAACTTTTACCTTAAAAATACTTGAAAAATCACTCTCTGAAATATCGGACACTTATTAAATAACACCCTGTATATTGTTTCACAAATACTTTAGATAATAAGATGCTTTTTGTAATTTAAATAATATCTTTTTTGGATGGTGAAAGCCTTATTTATTTATGTGGACAATTTTTTTGTTTTAAATAAAATAGCCTGTTAAACTAATAATTACCGTTATTAAATGCCTTTTGTCACTGGCCACATTTATATCAGGTGCTAATATAACACCAAAATCATTAATTAGTAAAACGCAACTACACAATGCAACACAAAATTTCAAAAGGAAATTAATCTTATTATTTTCTGAATTTCCGATCATAATATATAAATTTATCTAGCTATTATTTTTCGTCTTGATTTTTTGTCAAATGTTTGTTTCGTGCCTTGCGTAAAAAATGTTACATGAAGTCATTTGCTCTTATGTATAAAGTACTTTATTTTTAATGAGAAAAAGTCTTAGCGGGACCGAGGCTTACATTTACTACAAATCCCTTTTAGCAGCGGCCTTGTTTCCGTGTTTTTACTGTAAGTCATTTTTTGTAGTTAATATGTTTTTAAATTTTGTTTGTATTTTTTAATTTTTTTTTACCATACAATGTGTCCGAAATTGGCAGAAAATATTTGAAACTCATACGGCCCTATTCACTTGCTTTCAGTCTAGCAGACTATCAGTCTTACATATAAATATTTGTGTGAGCTTGGTGAATACGGCCGTTGGAAGCTGCAAATTAGAGAAAGTTCTAGGTTACGTAATTGTATATTTGATGTTTAAAAAGAGTATGTTTGGTTGTTATTTTAAAATATTTTTAAATTAGTACGAATAATATTTTAAGTACTACTGCGACAAATGTGTCTCCGCATTCAGATGTTAATTTCGACGTTTTGATTTTGAAATACCATAATTAGGTTTTCATTTTCTTATAGATGCGTGCAAAAAGACATTGCATGCAAACATTTTTGAAGAGCAAGAAAAGGTCTTTACTTTTACAATATAAGTAAATTCTTCATTAAAGTCTTCCACATTGATTTTTATGCCGGGAACGGCTCTGGTTGCGCTAAACGAAACGTAAAACGGAGCGCATTAAATCCGACTAAACGCAAAAAAGTTGCTCCTAGGAAAGCCTGTTGAATAATAATTTTTGTTGATTGATTTTAATCCAAAATATCAAAATTTAAATTCAAATGAAATAATGTATTGATCCTAAAAAGTTGCCCTTATATTTATTTTTATACATATAGATGTTATTGATGCAAGCTTTTAAAAATATCCCAAAAACAAAAATAAACGCTGCTATTAAAACAAGAATAAATGAGGAGCCTAGACTCAAACTTGCAGAAGCAACAGTCCAAATTGTTAATTTTTGTGACTGTCGGACAAAAATATTTTTTAATTTATGACATCCAAGAACAAAATTTTGTGCACAGGTAAGATCGCCCTTTTGATGTCACCAAAAAATAGTAATTTATTTTTAATACTTATTCTGTAATTGACAGTTCTTGTGTTTCTCAATTTCGCAAAAATGAATTTCTACTATTTCATTTAGGCACTCAAATTTAAAAGTTAAATCCATCGTTTATATGTAGTTTCGGATACATTGCATAATGGCCCGCATGAATGCCTTAAAACATTTTTTTTAAATATTATGGTATTTTAACAAACGTCTAACTTAGAATTTTGTATTTCAGTGAAGAGAAAGAGCCCCTAAAACAACCAGTGGAAAAGTCTGTTAGTGTCGAATTTGACGGACGGCAGGTGTACACAAAGTCCGGCGAAATTATTGGAAAACACTCAGCAGTGTAGTGCAGTCTTGTTGCCTCTCTAATTTTATTTATTTGATGGAGCTGTTAAAATCCGCATTTTGTTTTTATTTGCTATTTTATATTGAAAATTTAAGAGAAAATAGCAGATACTTCGGTATTGCTGCTTATTTTATGTTGTGTAGCAAATAATTGGATAAAAAAGAAAAATCGAAAAATGTTTTTCTAAGAAGCCCAAAGAAAATTATTTGAAAAATCAAATTAAACAGGTGAGGTCGAATCTAAAAAAAAAAGATATTACAAAAAAAACTTGCAGGTTATGTATTTCCGTTAAAAATTATTTAAATATTTTTTTTCTAAAACTGAACATATACATTTATATTTCCTGTAATAAAAAGGAACCGCTTTTACCCTTTTTACCAACAACTGACAGAGACAGTGTGTCTACTTAGCCGTGCATAAAGTTTTTTTAAAAATATAATTTTATTTTAGGAGAACAAAAACCTTTATTTTTGAGAATAACAAAAACTTTTTTAAGAAAAAGAGGTTTTTAATTTCAAATATTTTTTAAACGAAAAGGCTAGTAAGAAAGTGTACAATCTCTAATACTATTACATTTTATCAAAAAATTAACAAAAAACCTTTAAATTTATAATGTATCCTTTTTTAAATTTTAGTTTGTTAATTTAATTTATTATCATATGCAGGTAGTCCAAGATCCGATTAAAAGCAATTTGCACCCATTTGTTTACAGGATAAAAACTATTTTATATATATACATAGTATTTAAACAAAGGTATTTTTACAGGATGGCTTTAAAAAAATTAGGCCTGGCTATATTCAAATTAAAAAGATAACCAAAACATTTTTGACACACCCTGTACAATGGCAAACCCTATTTTTTATATATATTTTAAGGGTAGTTAATCAAATATGTATCTTTAAAGATTACAGAATGTACCAAAAACTTAAAATATTTTTTTAAATAATAATTTTAAATTATTGCACATGACTTTCTTTATTTAATTTAAATAAAAAAGTGATATATTAGTTTCTTTCATGAAAAGTAAAAAAATAATGCCATTATATAAGTTGTGTTAAAAATTGTTAGGTATTTTTTTTAAATAAATATAGTTTTGACCATAATTATTCAAGTCAAGCCTGTAGTAATACCTTTGTTTAAATACTATCTTTAATATAAAATAGTTTTTTGCAGTAAAAATATGGGTGCAGGTTGCTTTCTATTTTGATCGTAGAACAGCATTTTTTGAACCGTGATATACATATCAAGGAAGCTGCGAAAATGTCAGCTTATCAGAATCAGTGTGTACTAATGTGCAAACTAAAATTTTCATCGTTCCCGCAAAAAAGTTTAAGAAAAGTTGTTTGTTGGAAATAAACCAAGTTTGCATATTTAAACGTTATTTTAAATTGTAAACGTGCTTCCTTCATAAAAATATTTAAAATTGACATTAAAATAACATTACTTTCCTCTCAAGAAAAAAATATATTTTTTGAGAAACCTCGACGACTGAAAATTAGTACTTAATGGTTAAATTTTATTTTTAAGACCCTGTAAAATTTTTTATTAAAAATACCTTTTTTCTCAAAATTATTAATAATTAGTTTTTCATTAGGTGCTTAAGTAGACACATTGAATAATAAATTCTCCTTTAATTTTTTATAATACTGTTTAAATATAAATAGGACGAAGTTAACCAATTACTGACAAAATTTTTTGCAAGTGCAATGTACTTAACTATAAAATGCTAATTTGGGCCTAAATACCTTAAGAAAATTTCTATTACCTAAGGGTAATTAAAATTCTACGTAATATTGGGTATACTACCTTATGTAATAATGTGCCAAAATGCCCGTCGATTTAAATAATAAATATGGTTGCTTCAAAAAAGTATTAGCTTAATGTGAATAGTAAATAAGTATTTATTTATTTTATATACCAAACCAAAATGTGTAAAGATGTATTTAGTCCGTAAGAGCTGCAGTATTTCCGACCAAACTCTCTGTAGAAATAGTTTGAATATACTTACAGTGCATTCCCTTAGCCTAGTTTATTATATCTTGCAAAATGCGATTTGCAGGAACGTGTTCTGATTGGTCAATTTCTAAAGTCCGTTTTACAGTCGGCAAGTTCTTTCTGCAACTTATAAGAAACTTGTGGTTGGCATGAGCAGTAAACAGCTGATTTTTGGCAGCGTATTCTGCAACTTTATTGCGACTTGCAACTTTACCAGTTGGACCGATTTTTCTTGCAGTTGCAACTGCAAGTCTGGAAAAAATTTGGTTATTTTAGTGGTACCAACCCCACCCAAAGGTACTAGTTGAGTGACCACCACCTTCTTGCTTTTTTCTTAAATTTTCATCCCCCAGGAGGGTAGCGGCAGCAATAATAAGGCAAATTGTAGCCGCGGTGGCTCTTTTCGTTTGATTTTTTCATCTTTAACAGCTATTTTAAATACCTGTTAATAGCTAGGTTAGGTTCTGACTTTATTTTCACATTTTTGCACGTTGGTAGCTTGCCCTGTTTTTACAATATTAAAAAGCGAATTGCCGAATGTAAAACGAATCTGCAATAAACTTGCAGAAAGTTTATTGTTGAAAGAAAGTTGCTGCAACGAAATTGCAGAAAGAACTTGCCGACTGTAAAACGGACTTAACGAAACATTCGAAAGCCGATGAAAATTAACCAATCAGAACACGTTTCGCATTCGCAAATCGCATTTCGCAAGTATATAAACTAATAAGCTTTAGTGTCATCCCCCTTATGATTTAATAGGTTTACAAAATTTAAACTTTGGGATATAAAATAAATGCATCAATTAATACTAATATTTCGGACTGAAATTGACAAATGAAAATTGCAACATGGCTGCTGGGCGCCATCTTGAAAAAAAATTAAATGTAAAGGGGGTCTTCCGGCACATTATTTTGAAACTTTTTACGAGCATTTTATAATCCTAGAATATAAGGTCAAAATTTTTACCTACTTCAAAATGGCGGTACTTTAAAAGTTACCTAAATACCTGATTTGAGTGGCCATATTTCCAAAACAAATAAAATTAGGTGTACTTAATTTGGCATATTCTTTGAGTTCATTAAATACTCTTTTTAATGGTGTTTTAATAAGTGATAACATACAGAGTGAACAAAAAGTATATATTTTTTAAAATAAAACACCCTTTATTAATTATCATTTTTAAAAAGATCTTAAAAAAGAAAGTTTAACATTAGGTTCATCCAGCTTTATTAATTTAGAAAATATGGCCATCCAAATCAGGTATTTAGGTAATTTTTAAAATACAACCATTTTGTATTAAGTAAAGGTACAATGCAACTTATGGTTCTTGATTTAATTTTATGCTGTTTATGGATACTTTCTAGTTTTACTTAATGTGGCTTTATTTTTTTCTCGAAAACAAAACGAGATAGAAAGAAAATACAGGGTATTAAAAAGTTGCATTTTAAATTGGATCTTATATTCGTAGGGTTATAAAGTACTTGTCGTGGACTTTAAAATGATGTGCCACAACAAAAAACCTGAAATTTTTATCTGTCAATTTTACTCTAAAATACAGTCTGTATGTATTAATTCATTCTAAAGTTTAAATTATCTATTTATTTTTTTGGTCAGAAGATAAAAGGAAGGGTGGACATTAAAGAAATGCACTGTATATTTACAAAGTTAGGCAAAACTTTTAAGTCGGCTGCTTTAAATTGTGTTAATTTTTTAGTACCTAATAAATGTCTTAATAGCGAAATTTTCAGAGATTCTGCTCACTCCTTTAATTATAGTGTATTTAAGTTAATATGCCAAGACTATAATCAGAGCAATGTAAATTATGGTTCTTGATTTAAATTAGGTTGTCCTCTTTCCAAGTATATTTTTTTTATTACATTTTACATTACATTCCTTTGATTATTTTATATTTATCTATAATATCTCTTTAAACCAATAAATAATTTAAAAATCAAAAATTTTAAATGAGTATTAGCCCTAGAAGATAATTACCATTTTTGAACTGAAACTGGAAAAGAAAAGTGAATACAATATTATTTTTTTATAAATAGGACACACCAGATCCAGTAAAGAAAAATAATATTTACTAATAAAAATGTTTTTCTTAGGTGTCGATATTCGTTAATACAAATTAATACAATTCCTTTTAAAACTAAAAATATAAATAAAAATCTAGTTAAACTTAAGTCAATGGTATTTTATTTTATTTAAACTTTAGTTTTCTTAAAAATATTTTAAATTAGAAATATCTACAAGCAAAGAATCTGAACATTTAAAATTCAAACAAAGATCTGTACGGATACTCTCCTTTCTGTATCAATTCCTTAATTTGGACATCCATTGTATTAAGAATAAAGACCTATTTAAACCAAAAGTCAAATAATATTTTTTTGAAAAATACATTTTGTAGGATAACCTTTTTGCGCCTATACCAAACTTTTGATTGCATATTTTGAAGATATAAAAATCTATTTAACTTAATATTAATAACGAATTATAAAGATGGACATTTAAAATATGTTTCACCATCTTTAACTCAAAATTAAAAATTTTGGAAAATATTTCTTTTGCTCCCCCTTTCTGCAATATTGCTTAAATTTAAAAGTATTTACAAATAAAACTGTATTAAGTATTTTAAACAAATTTTTAGCTAACAAATACAGTGAGTCATTGATATTAAAAAAGTTAATTTTTATAAAACCCTTTGCTTCATCTGAAATGGTAAAAGTTATCACAAAAATTTCCTTCGGGTATACAGAGATAGTTCAAAATCCTTAAAATAATACATTAAAAATAAAAAAGTCAAAAAAATATATTTTAAAACTACACTTGATTAATTAATATAAAAAGGAGATTATAAAACCTTATTTTTTATTGTTTATGGTGAGAGAAGAAAAATTAGGTGAAACTAAAAATTTTTTTTATAAATA
This sequence comes from Listronotus bonariensis, assembly GCA_014170235.1. Lineage (NCBI taxonomy): Eukaryota > Metazoa > Arthropoda > Insecta > Coleoptera > Curculionidae > Listronotus > Listronotus bonariensis. The sequence continues at coordinate 6,887 of JACEGR010003949.1, read as the reverse complement.
ATTTATTTTCTTTTTATGTGTGAACAATATCAAGCCAAGTTTAAATGTATGTAAGTAGTAATACAAAAAAGTAACTATGAGGTGTTTCCTACTATGGTACGAAACTAAGTATATAGGGTGTTTCCTACTATGGTACGAAACTTCGGAGGCTGATTTCTCTCATGTCCCTTTTATGAAAAAAGTTCCTATAAACATAGGGCGCCTTGAAACTTTACCAAGATTCAGAATAATGGTTCCAGTGGCGTCTCAGTGAAACCGCCGCCAATATTCTTCAGAAAAACCTACGCCACTGACTTGAAAGAGAAAAGATCTAATAAACAATTCAAAATGCAACTTTTAGTCTCTTTTTTTTTAAATCTAGCTTTGTTTTCGAATAAAAAAAAATATTAATTACAGCCACTTTAATTTCTTTTAAAGAAGTACTTGTAGAACAACATGGTAAAAAAACAAAAATAAATAGGCATTAGTGTATTTTACCGAAAATACGTAATTTTCTTATTTACTAGGTAAAGTGTTTTACCTTTGGATTTTATTTTATGCTGTTTATGGATAATTTTAAGTTTTATAATGTAGCTTTTTTCTCAAAAAAACAAAACGAGATAGAAAAGAAAATACGGCAGCGTATTAAAGAGTTGTTTTTAAATTCGGTTAATCGAGAAAAAAATATATATTTTTTATTAAAACACATTGGTGTACTTTTGTTTTTATAATATTGGCTGTGGTGCCACTGGAACATGACTAGACCCAATTGTTTTAATCTAAGTAAGAGTTTATAATTTAAAAGTGTAATAAATTTGTCAAATCGGATAAATGAATATGAGGATATTCTAGCGACTTTTTTAACTTTTTAACTTTGTGCCCTGTATCCAGCATAAATAAAACAAGTCCGACCATATGTTCATAAGAACTTTCATAACAGTTATAATAATTATTACCTTCTTAAGTTTTGTACCGTACTTAAGGCTTACCACAACCATGCTTAACAAAAGTAAAGTTTAAATTACTTTTTATATGCTTTGTAAATAAGTACTAACAAAAATATTATCAAATTTTTGTATCTGTCAAAAATACCATTTCAGGATTTTAAACCACCCTGTATTCTATGGGGAAATTTTTATAGCTTTTAGTATTTAAGATGAAATAAAAAGTTTTGATACGAATTATTTTTTCGAAATATTAAAAAAAATACAAACATATGTAAGTGGTGTTTTTACATTGATAAAAATTATTGTATAAAACCCAAATTTGTTTTTCTTAAAGTTCTAATTTTTTTATTGGTAATATACTTAATCGGTGGCCATAATTGTTTATGAGTTAAGAAAATTCTATTATTTTATTTAATATTATTTTGGATTTAATCTTTTTTATGGCAAATGGTTTTAAAATTAATTATTTTTTTGACTTTAACTCATTTTAATGATAATGAAACAAAAGTATATATATTTTTTAAATGGTTGTAAAAATGTTAATTTTTACCGGATTTTTACAGTATTTATATTTTACCAGTTTTTGGACCTACAAAAAGCCACATATTTATGTAAAGTCTTGTGTTTGGTGAGCCCTAGTGTATATGATTTATTGTAAGCATTTATAGTTTTGCTTTAATTTTAAATAGTTATAGTATATTTTTTGACGATTTTTATTAATTGTACCAAAGCATTACTTTTAAATAGTTTTAAGTTTTAGAGTATTTTAGTTTGAGATACGTACTTACTATATTAATTTAAATAAATGTATGTATGTAGCTTTTGATATTATCTCAAAATAAAGTTATACAAGCCAAACTTTTGTTTTATTTGTTATTACCATTTTTCTACGTTGGTTGGTTGGGTCTTACATAGTTCCAAGCAGCAAGCTGACGTCTTATTGACGTCTCTATCTAGTTATTTTTGGTCGTTTTTGGTCAGCAAAGACGTCCCGTTAATGACGACATATTGACGTCTTTGGGATGACTAAAAATTGACGTCTAGCTAAAGCTAAAATAATACGATATTTTATTTAATAATAATTATATTTCTAATTATGGAGTAAAAATACCTGATAGTTGCAAGGCTTTCGATAAAGACGGTATTGGATGGATGTGTTAGGTCACGTAATGACAACCAAAATTATTGGTCTTATTTTTCTGTTATATGATATCCCGGATGGATTTTGACAGGAATCATATAATGTCACAACATTTTTCCGGCAGGTTTTCTAAACATGACGTCATTAGATTTTTATAAGCAAGTATGACGAAAAAGTGAGGTCGAAAAAGATGTCATTCCAACGACGTCAAAAACACGTCAGTAAAATGACGTCATAATTTTGGTCCGATAAAATCTCATGACCATTAATTAACAACAGCAAAAAATGGGGACGGCAAGTAGCTTTCACAAAATGATTATACAGGTTGTCCATAAACTTTACCGATACACTTTAATGGGTGATTTATTAATAAAAAAATGATTAAATGCTTTATATTATTGTAAATATAAAGTGCATTCCAATAGAAACGAGCCACCCCCTATAATTAAGTTATCTGTAAATTTAAAAAAGAAATCCCAAAATCACGTCAATGTTTGTTTTTAGGAGGACACATTTTCAATAAAAACAACCGTCAAAAAGTTTAAATTGAATAGGGGGTTAAGTGGTTCCTTATCTTAACTGGTTTTAAATTATTTCTTTAACAGTCTTAAGTATGTGCAAAATCGGTTCAGTAGTTTCTAAGAAAATGTACTTTTAATACCTGGTGTCTTTAGTCCCTGTAACTGTCTTGTATTTCTTTTTAATATCAGAATAAAATTTGGTACTTAGGTATATTACCTAAATGTGCACTATTTCATAAATTCAGTTGCTTTTTGTTACTTCTGGTTAGCAACGACCCTAACTGTATTATTTTAAAAAGAATAACTAGTATATTTTTATTTACTTAAATAAGAGACGTCACTTTGAGTACTATGACACTCTATTTGTTACTTTTTGACATATTACCTAAAAATATTTTTAACTTTTGATTAAGAGTGACGAATAAACTGACTGTCTTTCACCACTAAACTGCTCTATTGTGGACTGATGATGACCATCTCTATGGTCAAAACATGGATGCCCCTGAATTATTTTGCCATAACTGACATTAGAATAAAGAGCATTTAGTGGTGAAAGACTAGTAAAGTTTTAGTTGTCAATTAAAATATACTGGTATGTCCCATTTAAATAAATACAATTGAGGTCGTTTCTTGCTAAAACGCAAGTAATAAGAAACAAATAAATTTATAAAATATTGCACATTAATTATTATTAATTATAAAAAATAAAAGTTTCAGGGCTAAAGACACTAGTTATTTAAAGTACAAGTTTTTGAAACTACTTTGAAACTACTAAACCGATTTTAAAAAACTGAAATCTGTTGAAGAGAGGATTTAAAAAACCCTTAACGATAAAGTACTACTTAGCCCCCTTTCTCATTTAAATTCTTTGATGTTTTTGTTGTTGGCCGGGGAAGGGGATAATCTTGAACAAGTAAATTTTGACACAAAGATGTGACCACCTAAAAATAAAAAATTGACGTATTTTAGGTTTTTTTATAAGTATACAAATAACCGAATTATAGGGGATGGCTCGTTTTAATTGGAATGCACTGTATGCGGCGTTAAGAACCACAGTTGTTGAGATGTTTAAATTTTTTCTCATTTCTTTTATGTATCTTTATTTCATTTTTTATTACTAACCAAGACCTCAAAAGATTTGTAGAGAAAAAAACAAAGGTCTATCCCTTTATTTTTTTTATTTCTTTTCAGTATTTCTGTACGTACCTCGGAGCCCTTTTCAACCTCCAAGGGGCCCCCTAAGCTCGGTGGCCCTGGGGCACTGTCCCACCTAGCCCCACAATAGCTTCGCCACTGATAGGAAGAGTTTTTTGCCAGGGCACATAGAACATTGTTACGCATATTTAATGATGTGTGTAATCGCTTTAACACCTCCACCAAGAGAGATTAACGTAAAGCGGTGAGGTGAAACTTACGCGCATGGGTATAGAAGAACATTTTTGTTCATTGTAAATCCACCTTTAAACCAGACTGTCGATGTCGGTTAGAACGTTGCTCCGGCATACCCTTCAATTTAATCCACCAACAAGTTGGACACTTTATACATATAAACTTTTCAATTTTTAATTTGTTTATTTTTTACATATAATTAAAAATTATTTTTTATTTAGATGGGCATAATGAATGGTTGACGTCCACCCGTTCTAGCTAGATTATCTAAAAGTATATCCACTGCCGGATCTAAGTTTTTTGAACGATATATATGTGTTCCTCCTCTGTAAAATGGTGTAGGTCGGTCTTCCGATAAAAATTCATATTCTTCTTTAGTAATCAGTGTATATTTTGCTTCTCCGTTTGGTAAATAGTGACGATACATTCTGCTTCCACCAGGGTACACACTAAAAAGCATTTTTAGAAGGGAAAGGTAAACAAAATTAATAAATAACAAAATAGTAAAAATTTTAAAAAATATTAACCCTGAGAGTTTAAAGACACTTCTATAAACGAGTAATAAAATTGGTCTTGTTAGGCCGTTTTTATACTATTAAAAAACTTTATTAAATACTAGCCGACCTGAGCCACTTCAATGGGCGTTAATTATGAACTTTTATTCAATCATAATAAAAAATAGCCTATAGCATTTTTGAATAGTGTAGCTTTTTGATTTAAAAATTTTTTTATGATCGGTTTAGTATTTCCGAAAATTAGCCTTTACAAACTAACAATCAAAATTACAAACTTTACCTCTTTATTTTTTAAAATATATGTATAAATTAATATCGAAGAAAAAATCAACTAAAAATAAGTAAATTTTTTGCTTTTTTCTTATTTATTTTAATTAAAAAAAAAAAAATCTTCATCCGCAGAGATTCGAACCTGGACCACCCATGTGACCGGCGAGCATTCTACCACTGGAACACCGATGCTTATACACTTAGTTGCATACAAATTTTAGGTATTTATAATATTACTATTGATTGATATACATAAAGCCATTATTTCTCTCTGAAATTTTTGTTTAATCATTATTAAATATAGCCTATGGCCTATAGCACTCCTAAACTGTATCGATTATTATACATTTAAAATAAAACCATTTAAAAACACTAAACTAAGTAAATGTGGTTTAGGTTAGTGGTAAGTTTATTTAAGAGGTTTATTTTTATGGCAAAGTGCCTCAGGTTTTAAGCATTTTTGGTTTATAACATCTTAAAAGCCAAATGGTGTAAACCACAAAAATTAAAAGAGGCGCCCGCCTCTGATTTTTATGCTAGCCCAAAGCTCTCACAGTTTCCGCTATGCCGTTTGTCCGCTCACCGCTTGTATTGTAGCAAAACCTGGAAAATAATCCCAAAATAATTATTTAAACGTATGCAGGTAAGTTAAGTCATAAAAATATCTGCCAGATATATGTAAGCTTGCGTTTGCTTTTCATGGTCACCCTTTACTTATGTGCAGATACCTATGGAAGAAGTTTGTTTTTCACTGCTAACCTGGGAAATTGCTGTAATTTACTCCATTCTCCTGCCAAGAATAAATATTTCTTACCCTAGGTAAATAATAATAATAATAAAAATACTTAGGTAAATAATTAGAACAATTATCATTTGACACATGCCAAATATTAACATAAATAGGGCTAATCTGATTAGAAACACGCTCCAATGTACTTGATACCAAGACATTCAACCAATTGTTAGGAAATTACGAATGCCAAAATTAAATATATATATGCAGTAAACGCATAATTAGTGCCAAAATTTTATTACTTACTCAACTAGTTCTGCTTCTGCAAGATCAAAATGTTCAATACCAAAACTTTTGTAAACTCCAAATAATAATAATAAAAATAATATAGTTACTTGCATATTGAGTTAAATTAAAATGTTGACTAACTGGTGTGACAATTTTTATTAAAACTAAATTCAGAAACAAATTTTTATAAAATATGTGGGCGTCTTAATTAAATATTAAAACGTTTTGCTATAGGGAGATTTCGAACAACTTAGGGAAAAAACAACCGTACGCTAGTCATTTATTAATACATTTTATAGGATTACTGTCATTAAGCCGTTGAAAGCCAAAGTAGTCTAAAATTTAACAAATTTTAGCATTTACTTATTTTTTTAATTCCTAATGATGATTTTTGTATATTTAACAAGTGTAGAAAGGTTTACCCAAAAGGCATCTTCTATATTTTCCTAATATGAAGAAATCATTATTCATAAAAAATTTAGCCTTTTTTTGACCAGACTAACCAAAACATTAAAAGCTAATATTTGGTATATTTTAACTCAGAGTACTTTGCCTTTTATTGAAGGAACCAAGGTTTTTACTTGTTTGTTTTCCTTTTTGTCATTAATAAATAGTCCAAGAATGTAAACTTTTTTATAATAATATTAATACCAAGGCTTAAGAATGTTATTACGTTACTATTCTAATATATAATAAGACCACTGTTTTATAAAAGCATATTTTACTCTTAGAGTGGGGGAAAAATTCAAAACATTATTTCAATAAATTCTTAAATTAAGACATGTCGTCAATATACCCCACTTTTAAATAAAGGACAGTTTAAAAGTCCATTCTCACTATACATTCCGTTTACCTCTTATATCCGTAAAGTTTTCTTTAGTGGAAGGTTAGCTCACAGTAACCCAAGGTAGCAAGGTAGCAGGTATAGAAAATAAATGTATAGTTGACCTAAATGGCGCACTAACCAAAATGTGGGTAAATGGTGAATCGTACCCCTTCCCCAACATTGCGCCCGCATTTTACACAGCGTCGCATGTCGGCAGGCAAAACGGCGAGGAAATTATTTCCTGCCAAGCGACGCGGAGACTTAACACAAGTTGTATG